>JAVFBW010131573.1:0-13738 GCA_034783835.1 Mopalia ciliata
ATTACGATGGAATTAATAATTGATCATTGCAGGGCTCGACGTGACCAGCCGATTGATCAGATCGGGCCAATCTGACCGCCCGTCTAGGAGAATATTGAGCCATAGTGACGTGTTGGAGCAGAATGGCTAAGTGGCTCCCTTTTGCCAGCCGTACTGCCCTCCGTCACCAGAATCTCATTCGCCACCTACGGTCAACAGGTTACCTCTTTTCTCGCCTCAGACGATTGACTGAGGAAACCGGGGGAGTACTCTACATGGCCTGCTAGTGTTAAACGGCCCACACGCTCCCCCATGGGGGCACTTCGAAGAGGACCAGTGCCTACCCAGCTAGCTAAACAACGTTTTGATTTGGTCGTGTTAGTACGGTGTTACGTCGTTGGAATGGAATTTTGTGGAGTAACAGTTATGTTGCCACAACCTTAGAATACAACCACACGGCAACGAAACAGAAACGTAATAGCTACGTTGTAATATTGTTGTTGCATCATGTAACGTCTTCATAACATTGTTATAGCGCTAAACTACAACGTTTTCCTGTGACGTTTTGGCCACGTTATAATAATGTTGTATCAACTGGCACAAACTAACAACCAAATTAAAGTGTAGATTTGTGTTGCAGTAACGTTATTTGGTTGATGTGTAACGTTACCAATGTATAGCTGATCTACAACGTTGCAGCTACGTTGTGTGTTTGCTGGGTAGTTCTGTTTATTTATAAAATACACATGTATGTTATTCTTACCGGTAAACGCTCAAGATACGAGTTATGTGCACGATTGTGTTTTCCACATACTTTCTCGCGTTACTTGTCATAGACAGGAAGTCAGTCATGGTGTTATCTTTAACGCCACGTGGTGTCTCGACTAGATTAAATGATAACAAAGCAAGTAGTGCACCGTAATGCAAGACATAGCATGCAGTGGAAAGCAGAACTCTTAACCAGTAAACTAGCCGTTGTTATGTAATAAATCGCCGTGGACATTATATCGGTTTTGGTATACTCTAACCTACACCCAAGGGTTGATTTTTATTACAGTCATGCTTTGTACCAAGTATATTGCTGATACACTCCCTCGAAATGTTTGTAGATCACTATGTCAGGTTCAATCCCGATTGTCAATATTATCAAGACAAAGAACAATGTGAAATAGAAAATATGTCGTCATATAAGCTACTCTTGAGTATGACGTTAATTCCACATCCAAATGCAAATAAACTAACATGCCGACAAAAACGAGCTTTTATGATTGCCAAAAATGTACGCTGCTGACCTTTTAAGTGCGGATCAATCATCATCATATACAACCACAACAAGTTGATCTAGATGGCTATATTTCCTTACAAAGGGATAAGATAAATGTCAGACAAATGATTTAAGATTAATTGTCAATTAAGCAGTATTGTTTTTATAACAAAATTTCGCATTGAGTGATAATCTTCATTCGAACATTGAACATCAGCTGACAGCTTAGACTCTATTTTACCTTTCTCGGAAATACTTATATGAAGTCTGATTTATTCATAGCCCATGCCTAATATCTTGTTAGCTACATTTTGAACACTATTTTATACACCATATTTCTGGTCATTACCTTCTCTCGAGATGTCTGTAGAATAACCAATAACACAGCTCGAGATTAAGGGTTATTAAGAAAATTGTCTCTGGGAGTTACCTAGAACATAAGACGATTTTTCGATTTTAATTGATATACATCCCTGTGTCAGTATGATTGCTTTTAGAAATAATACAATGTTCAATTACTTTTACTCGACTGACAGCAATGACGAGCCCAATAAACACAGCCATACGATCTAAAACGTTCTGACAAAAATAATTTCCCCCTTTCGATGTCCTTGTGACATTTCCTTTAAAAAAAACAGAGACGGATTTAATAGAACGAGAACGTAAATATTGCACCTAACTGCTCCTTAAACACTTACTTTACTAAGGCAACGACTACTTGGTTGACAGCGTCGTGAAAGCTGTTATTATTAGTAAACGCCAATTGGGCAGGTTTTCCAAATTTCCATGGTGAGATCTGTCGTAACCGCAATTTGCCTATTGCGTTAGTTTAAACTTTTGTTTGGATTTGGGGATTTGTATTAGCGATGTGGTCAGAGTCAGATCGGACCTTTGGGAGCTAAGGGCAAGACACAATAACTAATTTAAATTAATGAACGCCCCCTCGGCAATAGTCTTTAAGAGAAGAACGCTAATGCATTTAATAGTCACACCAATTAGGCCTACCTAATAGGACATGTGTTTAACCTTGTGACATTAAGTAATGCAATTAGGAAAAACGCTGTAAAAGAAAAGTTAGGCTTGTACAGTTATAGCGGTCAGTTTAACCCTTTGGCCGTCTATGTATTAGAATTTTAATCATAGATGCATTACCGAACAGTTGGTAACGGTTATCCTAGCATTTGCCATCCTCCCTGGGGAAGTTCCCTGAGCCCACCAATCACCCAACCAGCTACCAGTCATAATATTGTCCACTGCAAGTTCTGGTTGAATTGTTGTTCCTAAAACGTTTGAAAACGTAGTATACTAATGCGGCCGATTTGTAAATATGTGGGAACTTTGTTTAAGATTTCAGCAATATCATTTCATTTTCTTTCATAATATTTTCATCCAATAAATATCTACTAGACCAGGGACACTTTAGTTTACCAAATACTGTGAAAAACGTTCTTAATGAATGCCTTCAGACAACGAGGTGCTGAGTGCGATTACTTGGTTGTTTGTCTCAACACACCTAATGCACATAGTGGAACTATTGACTATTTAAATTATCTAAGATGATATGACTTAAAGCTATGGAGACCCCCATTAGACGTCAAGCCCCGTGGCACTTAAACATCAAACAATTTAATCAGTGAAAGACGTCACACAGAAATCAGTTTTACTTTCACCAACAAAGCGGTAAATTCGGCCTTTACCACTATTTCTTGTACACTGTCTTTTTCTCATATATTTAACCGGAAAAATACAATACAAAATTATTTGTATTATTCAGCAACATTGCACTTCGAAAACAATCTAAACAGAGCAGAGAGCATACTTTAATTTGTTTTCCTTCTTACTGGAACTATATAATTCCAGTCGTTCATTAATTGACATAAGACTAATAATTAATTCTGAAGTATTTTGATAATGTTGAAAAGATAGTCTTCCTCCATTGATTAGTAAGCCATTATTAAAACAGCCATTTTGACCAGTTTAGCAAGTAGATTATTGGCAGTCGAAACCTGATCGTGTATTGTGCAAGAATTCTGCACGATTTGTACTGTAATTGATCTACATACTAATAATATAATTCCAAAGGATATTTCTTATTGGCTTTAAATAGCAACTGAATCATATTGACACTCATCGTTTTTATAGGAATGTGGCCACAGAAGTGCAATCTGCAACGAAAAGCTTCATCCAGCAATCAAGTATTACTCGTAAACATATTTGATAATGTCACTGATTATTGAGGATACATTATTCCATAGCTTTTGGCTTTCTTTTCGCGATTAACGGGTTAACATTATGAAAGTGGAAAAGTCGCCATCGTGGACGTATGCTGAATGTGTTTAAATCTTTGTTTAGAGAATAAATTTGCAAGTTTGTGTCCAAAATGACCACAGCCTACATTTAGCTCGGAGGCAATCCGTTCTATCTCACCAAAGTCTTCAAGACGCTCATCTTGTTGCGTGAGAGTTAATGACAGTATCAACTGTTCAACTGTTCAACTGTTCAAGCTTTTAGTAATCTGGTCAGATATTTAAAAGACAAGGAGTGTTTAATCTGTGCGGATTATAGATAATAAATTCAAAGAGAAGTTTCAATTAGCTCTTCATTTCTTTAGTGCGAATTATAGTTGAAATGAATATAAGACATTGCTTCGAAACAGCTGAAACAGTAATGATAAAAGTGTGCCAATAGTAACTTTCAGTCAAAACATTTTCTTTTTAGCTGAATTCAGAAGATGTGAGATGTGGATGCAAAATCGTTTGCATGGTATGTATACATTTCTAGAAATGTATGACATTGATACAAGAATGTCGATTAATTATTGGGAGAAAAAAAAAATGATGAATCGTTTCATGTTCTAGATAAACTCTCAGAGACAAGTTTCTAAATAGATCTTCATCTCTTTTGAGTTTCGCTTCCATTTAAATGATTCCCATTGAGAAACAATTTCTGGTGGTTCTGCCGTATGGTATGTAGCTCAGTCGGTTAGTGCGCTGGACCTGCTACGTGTATAACCCGTTTTAGAATTCCGGTCGAGGCAAAGTATATTTTATGTGTCCACTTTAAAACATTCATATATACCTCGCTTTATGTACAGTTGGATTCTTCCACGGGGTATAGGACAAGAGGTACAGGTAATGCTTACAATTTTACCTTGCCAGCTATTTTTTTCAACTATACCCGGTTCTTATATCTCTGTGTTAATAGATGTTGGAGCAGCCGCAGTATACTTTTTTCGACTTTTAAAAAAAAAAAGTTAGTATGTGTATGACAGTAAGTGCCAATTTACTTACAGAAACGGATAAGGTGGAATTATTTATCATGCTAAAATTAAATAGTTACAAGTATCCTGAAACAGCACGCATATAGCCATGTCTGTTGCGTCTCTGTTAGGTAGACTGGATGATTGGCTATCAAAAGTGTTTCGTGTAAATAGTCATTTTAGTAGTGGAGTCTATCTTGTCATTTATTTGCATTCCTGTACATTCCGGCTTGTGGTTCCACGGCGAACTATGTGTTCACTAACAGCATCTCTGATTAATCTCCCCAGAGCTAAAGGGTAATGGGAAGCAGATTGGTTTATTATGTTCTATATTTGTGTCCGTCGTCATATAAGTGAAATACACTTTAGTATATACGACGTTAAACACCAACCAAACAACCAAACAAACCTTAGCAACCTAGCACGTTGCAAGTGTGAATTACAAGACTCATTCTCTTCAGGCTAAAGAAAAAGACGTTTCACTAACTAAATATTCAATTGCACTTGTTTTGTATTTTGCTGGACAAAATTTTTAGAAAATGACCTTTACTCAAAAGTATTTGAATTGTCACTTGATGCCTCTCTGGCTTGCATGGTGAATAATTCAAATGTTTTAGCCATAATCAATGGCTTAAGACCTTAAGACATAAAACATAGTTTTTTGGTATGCAGGTTAACTGGCAAGCGGTAAACTTTAAAAAAAAGGTTTCAATTTTTATACTTTTTCGCCTGCAAGTCGATAGATGTCGCTGATAAATTAGCGAAGTGTTTATTTGTCCCGATTTTTCTTGTTTCTTCTTGTTTCGTCATCAGATACAGGTATTCTAAAATGGTTTATGATGTTAGATCAACTCAAGTCAAATAACGTTTTTGCCAAAAGTACTAACATAAGAATTGATTATGTTTTTGGGTAATAACTAATGCCATGTGTGACAAGAGGTCAACAAGCGTGAAATGGTGAATGATTGAGTTTGGTGATTATATCCGTTTTAGGCACAGGCCATTGTCAACTGGTTTACGTCCGCATTTAGATAGAAGGCATATTAGAAAGGTATCGGTCACACCACATTGTGACGTCTTTGTGGGTGCTAATGGCAATCCACTAATCGCTGACAAGAGGTGTATATCTCTTTGACTTTTGTATTATTGATATCGTTGACTTGGCAGACACAATTCACACAGACGTCTTTAACTGAAGCTTTATATCGGCAAACAAGTAGAACTCCAGCTGCTGACTCAAATACTGACTCAAATATTGTCCTTCTCTACATTAAAAAACCTGTACACAGTACCGACGCAGCTTGAAGTCATGACCTTCGATTCACTTGGATTCGTACCGATAGAGACTCACTTGATTTGAATGATTAGCGATAGGATATTACTTATGTTATTTACAATCAGAATGCACAATCATTCACTGTAATAAATGAATCGTATGTATTTCCTGGTGGGTTAGTTGTCATTACATTCGTATTCATTTCCCCCATCGCGTGTTTTAAAACAATATAGAACAAGTAAGGTAATTGGACTAATCTCGATTGCAACCACACACAGACATGTATAAAGACTATTTTCCTAAAGAAGCAGACAATTACGCTTTAAATATAAAAAGGAGAAAACGAAGCAATCATGCTAACGTGGAAATAACACTTTACTCTAAATATAGAATTATCGATTTTGTTTTTAGTTTGATTGGTGTTTAACGTCTTACTCAAGGGTATTTCACTTATATGACGACGGACACAAATACAACATCACAAACAAATCTGCTTCCTATTACTCTTTAGCTCTGCGAACACCAGCGCAACAGAAAGAAACCTGTTTTCTCGCCTCTTACGATTGACCGAGGAAGCCGAGGAAGTATTCTGCAGGGCCATGTCCCACCAGCTCCCTCACGAAGACTGGTCAATTAATTACACTACAGTCGTCTTACAAAACGTGCCATTAAAATGTTAATTGGTGATAAGTTTGTAAGGTATTGCTACATCGCGTTTTTTGATAGAGAACAAACCAACAATTCCACTTGAATTATATGGATTGGTTACATGATTCGGAAGAGGTGATTACCAACTAGAGACATTCAATTGAACAGTAATCGTTGTAGACACATGACATTTTTTTCAGATCCAAATGTTTCCAAACCTTGAACAAACACAATGTCCAATTAAAAGACAAAAGTAAAATATGATGCGGCAAAAATTAGCAACTGACCGGAAAATAAAATCTCTCATCAGTTGTCTTACTGAATCAGGTTATAATAAATTAATAAGTCAGTGGGAACATTTAGAAGCGACTTTAAGTTAATTGCATTCATTAAAAGGTTTGTCAAATTTAACGTTTATAAATTTTGTTTGATATTTCAAATGACATCTGGATGGGCAATTTACCACACTTTGGTTGCATGTGTTTTTTTTTAAACCGTAATACTCAATGTGCAATATTTTTTAATTTAAATTCTGATAGGTAAGGTTTATGCCTTTTTTCTTTCGTTTTTTTTTTTTGTTTTTTGCAAAAAACGAAGAAAAACAAACTGTTACCCAGTTTAAACCACTATTGCTGAAATCAATCCAACCTGTATAGTTATATCCATCTCTGTCTGCATTTGGTTTATACCAGATTGGCCAAGTCAAATTCGAATGCAACGTGAAGATACTGTAGTACTAATGAGAAAATGTAAACAACGAACTTTTACTATACTCAGTCTTGGACGTATCAAAACAAGCATTCCGGCATATATAACATAATGATGTTTACGCTGGCTTTATTCTTTGGAGTAACACAACGACAATAACAATCGACTTGAATTGACATTGGAGTAATGTTGTTTTTTTTTTTCAATATGATTCTGAGAAAGTACTGATCGTTACGTAATAAATCGAATAATTTATACTTATGACGTAAAATAGGTATTGAACACGAAAACGGTATATATTCATATTATCAATCTACATAACACCTTAAATAAATTTACATCGGGTCATTAGACTACGACGGAATCCCAAATATATCAGATGTCGCATGGGTGGAATTGTATTCTCTGTTCGCAATTACAGAAAACATAAGGGTTCCATTGACAGGTTTAGTCTCGTTACCCTTAAATCGTTATCATAAGATGAGTATATCCTATGTTCTAACCAGTTGAAGGCAAGTGACAATTTTCCTCTAATTTACAAGGCTTGTGTATTGATTCCAGAGTATCAGACACCAGCATCGTCTGAGAAGTTCTTTAATTGTTGAGACTGTGAAGTTTACTCTTCTAAGACGTCGATGATACGTATCAGGTTAATTTATATTGATCATTTACCACATATCCTATTAGATATCAACATCATTAGCTTTCGTCTGTTGTATCTACCAGACCATGGAGGTTTCCCGAACAGTAAATCTGTCAGATGATGTTTGTTAATTTGATTGGTAAACAGAGTTACATGGTCTGTATTTGAACAATTTGAGAGAAAATGTAATTTGAGATAAAGTGAAACTTAATAGACTCTCTGGAAATCAACCCTCATGTAAATCGAAATCATCATGACAGCCACACTGCTGTCGATATTTTACAGCCACGGGCAAAAAATGTTCGGATTATTTGAAACATTATATAATTCCATGCCCGTGTACATGCATCATTTTCCTTGTTCTTCAGAATAATATTATTTTCCTTGTTCTTCAAAATAATATTATTTTATTATGTGAGGTTTTTCAACCTGATATCAATGTAGCTAAATTGTATATTATTGTTGAGCAATAGGTACTGGGCATTTTATTTTTAAGAAATCTTGTGCACTACTTGAAAAAAAAAACAGAAATTTTTATTTAATTAAAATGAAATCAGTGACCGAATACATTGGCCAGTATAGTTAATGTAGAGTGAGTAATCCACTGCCAGCCTTCTAAGAATAGTGTGTCTGCATTCTGATTCCAATTTTAAATGGTAACCCTCGAGCAAAAGTATAATTATTGTAGAGCAAAATACTATACAATGTTTTTTTATTTTTGTCTTTTGGTTTACCTAATGTGGTCATTGGATTACACTACTTTGAATGTAGCTAAATCAGCGCTAAATACAACTCTGCATAAACAAACATTTTTAATCATCTGGTAGGACGAGAAGCAGCCATAAGCTCAATGATGCAACAGTGATGTTTTGGTATCGCTTCCTTATTCAATGGGCGTATTCACATCTCCGTGGCCTTGGTTGGATGTGTATCTCCCTCCTTTCGCCACCTCCCTTCACCTGTGGGCTAGATACTAGCTTGCTGTAGGATGCTTTAATGCGGTATAGTTTTGAATAAAAGTTTCTACTACAACGTCATTGATTGGTTGTTTGGTTTGTACATGTAGTTTGGTTGACAAATGGGTAACTGCTGGGCCATATTTACGAAAGTGGATAGATACAATTTCGCATTGTTAATAAGAGGAAAGGGGGGGGGGCAACAAGGGAAAACAGCGATTTAGTGAGATAGAGCAGCTGCGAGATAGCGTAATGCCACTGATTAAAATATTTTACTTTATTGTGTAAACTCAATTTTCAGTCACTTGGAATTTGATTTACAATCTCTTCATGCGACCGCACCGGATGCTTTCATTGATTATGTTTGTCAAATTGTAAATTTTTGGTTAAATAATATAAAATAACACAAGAACTATACGTAACTATAACCCAAAACCATTCCTAGCTTACACCGGCATACACGACGGATTTAAATCGTATCTCTATCAAGCAGTCTATTGCACGGTATTTATATAAACTTAAGACCATAATTTTTAAAAAGGCCTTTCGGGTTTTATGGATCTTTACAGAATAGTTCTCAAATAAAATACTTTAAGTTAAAAAGTGTTTGTGGAAAGCTCATAACTTTTCAAATCACTTTCAATTCACTCTTTTGTTGTCATATTTGGCGGGAATAAATTTACCGGTTTTATTCATCTTTGCGGAATGTTCCAAGTGAAATACACTGAAATAAAGGATTTTTTGTGGCAAGCTCACAACATTCAAATTGTCGTTTTTTTTTGTTTTTCTTTAGTACAATTCCCTTCCTCTATTCTTACTGCGTGAGATTGAAAACAGACCCAATCCATTTCATTACAAGACACGATAGAGTGGAAATTCTTGTCGGAAAAAATAACATGTTTGTTCTCTTAACGCCCTTTCCAAATCTGTCCTATTATGCCGTTCCAAACAATTGCAAATAGAATTGATATTGACAGCAGACAAATCAATATGCATAATGGATGGTTTAATTCTCAGAATTCAATTTCTAGAAGACCCGGAATTAGTTTATCTAGTAGCATAACATTTAATGTAAACAAAAAATACTCAGCTTTTTCAGTTTTTCTCCTAAAACAATGTTCAAACGAATAAAATTGCATTTTACAAAAGGTTAAAAATGAAATTAAACACAATTATTTGTTTTTCATTATGATAGTCTCCAATCTGTAATAAATAATAAAACGAGCTCTTTGTAGCGGATTTATAAAGGTGTGGTTTACTTTCCTGTTTCGAAAGTAGCAAATCTTGTGATGGGAAATGGACATGTTTGTTTCTCTTTGTCTCGCTATACAGGTATTTGGGACAATCCCATTCATTAGGACTGGATTAGAAATAAAACAATGCCTTGGCAAAATGTAAAAATAAAGCATACACTTTCTAAAACTGTCTCAAGAAAAGCGCCACGAGAAACTAACTGACGTAATTATTAAACTCGTGTTCTACATTGGCTATAGATGCTATAGAACTCCTATTTTATTTGAAATGCAAATTAAGCCGAACAAGTGAATCAAGTGAATATCGTTAAATACATGTATATATTCAAAGGAACAGAATGAACTTGTATAAAGATTAACAGAATAGAAAATATGAGTATAATGTTGCCGATGATGGTTTGGGCTTGATATTCCTGTTGCCGTGGTGCTCCTGGATTTAATGGGCAACCGGATCTGAAAGTGATGTATTTGTACTGCATCATATGATTGTGTAGTATCGTCCTTGTTTATTGCCAGTGACGGTAAGTGTGATTTCGTACAACCTTTAGGTAAACACGCTGTCATTTAAGTGAAATTGTACCAACTATGGTGTTCACTCCAATCTAACCACAATACAACATATTTTTGTTAGACAGGATATTTTTATGCTTCTGCATTCTTTTTTGTTTGTGTATCTTTATGTAGCATACTTTAATTGATTGTGTCGTTTGATTAACATATATAGTAATGTCGTACGCAATGGTAACACTTATTTGTTTGAGGAATGTCCATCTTCATAACAAAGATACGATGAAACCTCGGAAAAACACCCTCTCATTACCGATAGGACTACGGAAGAAGATCCTTACTGTTAACGGAGCATCGGAAGTACGATATGCTAAAATCACAGAACAAGCGCCCTAACCAACGGTGCTTAAGAGTTTCTTAGCAGAATCGTCTACAATTCTCATCGAAGTAAAGGATGTGAATCTATCTATACGTGATCTACCCAATTAATTGGGTATTTTAAAGAATATGTTTTTTAAACAAATGCCGTAGTCAAAAAAAGAAGTGTAAAACTACCTCAGAAAAATGTGTATGAACGATAGGCATAGAGTCAGTAAAGGCGCCTGGATTAGTGAGCCTGTCGCTTGTTAACTCTGAAAAAACTGTAATGCCTGGGATGATGTGAACTTTATTTTAAGTAATTAAAGGACTCTACTGTTTCCGTGACACACGGATGCCTGTGTAGCTATTACTTGCTGAAATTTAATCAATTTGTCTGGCTTTACTCCCAGTATAAACATGATGAAAATAGATTTACTTTAGATAATTGGTTAAAAAAAGGGCCGACCTCTAAATTCCGTCAGCCTCAGGCATCGTAATTACTCAAGCTAAATCCGGTTTAGTCCGTTTGTGTTCGAAGATGAAACATTGGCCAAAACTATGAGCTGTCTAGGTAGAACATTCACAAGTAGCTCCCCTGATTTCATGTCAAATACAGATCAATCGGTAAAATAAGGGAAATTCAAGAAATGGAAGTTTTTTTTCTAAAATGTATTCCTCAAGGCTACACAAACATAGTGATACAGAAAAAAGCAAGTGTGCTTACTTTTCACAAGCATGGACGTGTGTCCACAGAAAAGTAAGCTAGCAAACTAGCGGCCTTTCTGTCGATTATTGTACTTCACTTAATTATCTCACAAACATTTTAAAATAGGCCTACAGTAACAAAACAATCATGGACTCTGCTAGTGGTTTTTCATCATACGTATCTCAATAAAACATAACATTTTGCCATACAGGGACATGGGTGAGTCTACTAATGCAAAACTGGTACATGTATGCTATATGCTGATATAATACATAATAGTTAGTATTAGATTTAGGGATGGGAGTGGGGTAGAACTGAAATAACTTGATTAATTCTGCTCACAAACATGATCAAGTAGGCCTACTATTTTGGAATCTATGAACACCTGTGTAATTGTCAATATCTTCACGTCAACATGATCTCTATCTATTAAAGCAACCGGAGAAAACTTTGACACCAGTAAAAGCGGACAAAATAAAGAAGACACGTATCGCAGTCACATACTTATGTTGTTCCAGCAACTCTTTTTCGCTAAAATTCATTAAAAATTATTACATTACAGTGTCATTGTGTTTCAATTCAGAGGCAATATTTTTATTGGGTGTGGATGATTTACAAGTCCTATTTTTGCCAATGCTTCTGCATTGAACACCTATCTTACGATGCACCAGCATGCGAAATCTGTAGGCCGATGTTTGACCGTGAGATTCGGGTCATGCTTGTTGTCCTGGAAATCAAGCGCACGTATAAGATAATAGAAATTGACGTGAGACGAAATTTTGAAACATTAATTAATAAATAAAAACATTGTTCTCTTTGAAATCAGACGATTAGATTGGACGTTTAAACACTTGGGACCGGTTGCTCGAAGCACTATTAAATTTAATCCTGTATTAAATGACGTCACGCCTTGATTTGTCTATCTGTAACAAGGTATTAGTGTTTTAATCTGGCGTTACTCTTTCGAGCAACTAGCCGCTGCTCATTTTAAACACTCACGTATTATAGTTACGGTATGTGACGCACTTCGTCCAGGACAGTGTTATGTGGACCTGTATGCGTGCATGAGACAAAGGTACCCGATTAATGCTAATGTAACGTCATCATTCTCGGTTAAGAACTATCCCGTTCAGCGCTTCTTAAAATAGGACTAGGAGTAAATCAGAAATTTTAAGGCCTTCCGGATCCGTTGAATGTTTAACAATCGCATAGGGTTAATGATTTAAAGGCCTTCAAATTTGTGTCGTTCAAACAGGTTCAGAAAACGCCTGTCGTCAACACGCTAACACGTTTTATTGATAGCGTTCAGCGACACTAGAGTGAAAAAGCATGTTCCAGTTTAACTGACACGATCGATTTAATTCCATTTTAGAACATACTGATTTGTCACTTAATTTGTGGGATCTTAACTCGTCTAAATCAGTATAGAGGGCTGAGCGAACCACACACTTTCATTTGTGTTTGCTTAACCAGGGATTATTGGTTGACTGAATTTTAAAGTAATTGGGTAAATTATTTAAAATGCTGATTGCAATTTAATGATATATTTTTTGATGGTTAGTGTCATATTAGTCACCGTTCATACTATAAAGTTATTAATAATGCCTACATGTATAACATAATGTCAACTACCTATTACTTGTCCTGTTCATAAGGCATCAATCTTTTTTTCTTTCCTTTTTTTAAGGTTTATTAACATGGGAGCTTTGGACGTGGCTCATATTGTTTCCCAAACGTTCAAAACGTTACAATACTTTGTTGTGTATGTAAATAAATTTTTGATGTTGCCAAGACCATCTGTCAGGATCCCCTTAAGATGGCATAATAACAGATGAAATAGTAAGTCAAAAGAAAATAGTCCTTTTGAGTAATGAATGTATATTTGTGCCAAGACAGACTTATGAAAAAGGGTATTTCGGACGTAATCACATTTAAGGTAAAATATTGTCAGATTGAAAACGGATTTAGTTTCGCAGTAGACAGTCAGGAAAATGCTACTGTCAACAGAATCCGTTTTACATGTCCTAGACTGCCTGGAACTATAGCGACGAGAAGGATAAGAAGCGCCTTGCTTGGCAGTACATAACTTTACCCTGTTTTTTTAGAGTGAATGCGGTTGTTAATCAACAGAGAGCCAGGACATTTCATTTTACTCATTTTGGCTTACTATGAGACCTCC
>JAVFBW010131584.1:0-13737 GCA_034783835.1 Mopalia ciliata
TAATTAACGTATGCAATACGGACAGGTCAGACTAGCTCCAGACACCGTCGTTATTTAGCGTATGCAATACGGACACGTCAGACTAGCTCCAGACACCGTCGTTATTTAGCGTTTTAAGAAACGTTGCAGGTTATCAAGATGTTATCCATAAACAAGAGTAAAGAGTGTATATAATACGCCTGCCTACTATCATCAGTATAATATGAATAAACCCTATACAGGGACATATTCCAGAAAGCAAATTAAAACAAATCCTGTTTTTTTTTAAATTAAGACATTATTGTGAACAGGTGAGGTAGTTTAAGCCGAGGATGTTGCTACCGGGAAGGTTTGACAAGGTTCTATACGTTAATGGATGGACGTCTATACATTGTGCTAACCAGTCACCAGCGTTGAGTGATGGAGGGGTTAGATTGACACAGAATAGCATTCCAGGGTCCAGAGCCTCCTACTCCATTGAAACTCTAGGTATACTGTATTATATACAAATCAAGCAAATCAGCTAAAAACGTAAGAATCAAATTGATAAAGATTTTTTAACAGTTTTCATTGTGCATTTTTATTATTTGGATGGATGAAAAAATATAAAGGAAAAACGTGTGCAAACCAAACAATAAACAAACTAATATTAAACAGGTGTTGTGGAATCTGCAATTATAAACGTGAAGTAAGTCATGTCAGCAATAGCTCTTTCTTTCATAAACTATAAGGGAATGTGTAACTTTATCACAGTATATCGCTTTATAGCAAAATATTATTGACATAGTTATATTAATACAATACAATTCAGTATAACTATTGTGCTACATTAAACTGAGACAAATCAATATGGTAATTACTGGTATTTATAAGTGTGTGCATAGTCATGGTGAACAGTCATTACCAGATTATCTGAATAACCCAAACAATAACACTTATTTTTGACCCGGCCAGTGCTTCCTGAAAGATTCATTGCCTTTAAATGGATGAAAACCCTGGTTTGTTCTGCCTTGATCTGTTGAAGCATAGTTGGTTAGATGTCGGTTTCAACAAAAAATATAAAATATGTTACAAACTGAAAAACAGTAGTCAACAAATCACATGAATTAAAGATTCTAGATGTGGTCTCAAAAATCAATGCAGCCCACAACATTGTAAATTGTAAATTCTATGAACAAAGCCACAAAAATGTACATCGATAAATTTCAAAGTTACACACATATTTTCAAGTTATATAATGAATTCTTACACTACAGCGGATATAAACATTTATATCAATACAACTCCTTCAACAACACTAAATGAACTGTACACAAAATAAACTATATAAATGATAAAAAAGAAAAACATATGATCTTTAATTTTAAATTTAAAATAAATGAAAAAAATAATGATATGGCAAGATATGGTCTAAAAGATTCAGAGAAATTGAAACAAAAATTGCACAAATCTACAAAAAACGTGTGTTGTTAAATACAACGTAAGTCAAGTCCATTTTGACATCCTTAAAAAGGTATTTAGTCATGAAACTCCAAAAATAATTGTGAACACAATATTTTAGCCAACAATAATGTTTGGATATGACATGTTAGTCTTGAATCCCCAAGGTGATGTTTAGGTAAGTCTCAACACTATAAAATCAAAGACAAGATCTGACCTGGGAGATAAAAGCTCTATCTTTTTGGCCTTGTCCATTATGGCTTTTGTAAGGTGAGTGACTGTGAATGGGGGAAAGGAAGACCCCCTCGACACCTACTGGTAACCCTAAAGACGACCAATGGGGGAAAGGAAGGCCCCTCGACACCCACTGGTAACCCTAAAGACGACCAATGAGGGAAAGGAAGGCCCCTTGACACCCACTGGTAACCCTAAAGTTGGGACAACCACAAGACGCAGTAGAAAGACACAACACACATAAGCTTGGTGTAGCTCCTAACCTATGAAACCAATACTCTAGGGCTACAGGAAGCTCCCAATATTATTAAAATCTGAATCTCATAAAAGCTTTTGTGTTTTGTTTGCCACTATATTGAGATCGAACCAAATCACTCTACTTATACTGTTTGATGAGCCAAGCTTATTGAGGTTCATGAAATGTCACAGTATCAGTTGTCCAATAAAAAACAAAGATAACACGGGGTCATGGTAAACACCAACTTCAACCAAAACAAGAAGTTGTCCAATTTTCTTCTGTGTTGATGTTGTAAGTCGCAGGTAAACTGTGGAAAATGGAATTCCACTCAAAGTTTATTTATTTGAATGGGGTTAGTTGATTGTATGTGTATGTATCCATTGGCAATGTTAAAATATGCAGTCGAGAAACTTCGGTTTGTCAGCGGAAATCTTCGGCCAGAATGGAGAAGCAGCTCTGTGATTTGTCAATTTAAGAAACTAATAAACATTGAAAGTAGAGTCATTGCATTAGATCTGAATATGTCAAAAAACAAAACACAGGAAGTGGTTTTGAGATCTGATTTGAATAAGATTGAGGAAGCTTCCTCCCACCTGCCTCTTTAACAAAGTAAATAGAATTAATATCACAGCGCTCACTTACAAGATTCCGTGCTATGACCTGAATATGTAAAAGGGAACGATTCCACAAAACAAGTTTGACAAGAATCTAATGATATCTATGCAATACACCATGTCTTACAATAAACAGTATAAAGTGTATGCTATCAATTATAACAATATGCCAAGTATTTAAGATCAAAGTTTTGAAAACTGTTGATGATAAGGAAGTTTTTAAATTTGAGGGATTTAGCAGCTCCCTACAATCCATATTTACATAAAACGTTAATCACCACTTAAGAAAGTCATAAAAAAGCATGCATTATATGATGTTTGAGTTAGATAATACAGTGCCCTTCAATACCTGTGACTTCTTGGCAGAGCAGAGTAATAGATAAATCTTGTCACCAAACAAGTTTGTATTCAAGGCTGAGTAAGCAGGGTTCCAATGCTTCCATACTTATATAATCCAGCTTTACAGGACATACCCAATGGCAAAATGCCAAGACACTTTCAGAAGGAAATCTAGGTTTATTGCACTCTTTTATTCTAACATCAACATAGTTTGAAGTGGCTCATATGACATAACTGCACCATTACCAAATATTTTGTTTCATGTTTAAACCCGTATGTATGGATTAAAGATATACCAGGGTCAGGGTTTGATACTGTAGACTATTTAATTAATTCTCAAAAGAGAAAAGATAAGAGAGAGGGAGAAAAAAAAAAAGAAGAAAGAATGCAAGGCATATTATGAAAAACATGAATCCCATAGTTTAATACATGTACAATGCTGGCACTATATTTAAAATTAATCACACTGGCACAGAAATATTGCTTAATTAAAACCAAGGCACGGTTAGGCCTATAATGTTTTAGATCCTGATAATATAATATTCATAACACACAGTTTCAGCATAAACCCTAAATCACCTCAAACTTCCTTTATGACCATTATTAACTTATCTGCTTCTTGTGACAATATAACAGCATGTTATCAAACAAATTTATGTTTTTTTAAAACAAAATGTTGATGCTTTCTAACTGAAATCAGGGCTCGAAAAAATGCGAAGATGATCAAGAATTGATGTTGGCATGGGCTTCATTGATTGCGTTGACTACAAAAGTGTCTTTTAAAATTTTTTTATCCTGACCTGGAGATGTTTCCATCTAGAAGGGTCACTATAGTGGGTGTTGCGTGAACCCCAAACCACACATTCAAGGGAAAGACAACTGTTTTTGACTTAAACTTTTTATTGCATATTTTCAAAGACAAACATCTGTATTGCACTTGCCTTCAAGCAAGTATAGCCGTTAATTAATTTTACAGGTGGGACTGACACGTCATTGTTTCCAAAACGCAGTAGGTCACCAGTATGTCCATTTGCTTATGGATGCATTGGAAGGCATCTGTAACAACACAACGTACACACAAGCTTGGTTATCCAAGTGAATTGATAACCTGATGTATACATATCAAAATAGCTTGTTGAGTAACACAAACAGGCGATTTTAGAAAATCCTGTTTTTAGTACCTGGTTGATATGTACAAGACGTTCTTTATTAGTGTTGTTTTGCTTGGGGACGGAACTCTAACTTTCAGCTATATATGAAAGCATCCACCAGTGCAAGCAATAGGGGACAGCCATGGCTAGACGATATAACTACTGTGTTTTTGAACAATGACGTCAGTTACGCTTTTAAAATTAACTAAGTAACGGCTATGCTAATACGAATACAAGTACAATACAGATGGCTGTCTCTGTAAGTATGCAATACAAATAATAAAATTAGGTAACAAAAGTCTTTTCCTTCGAGTTCACCATCCGGTCGGGAATCAATCCGAATAATCTATTTCACAATAAGCTACCTGTTCCTGTATTTGTATTGCTTTACAGTGGCACACTCTGCACAGATTCTTTTATCGTAAACAGCACAAGCTGGATTAACATGAATAACATGAGCTTTGACTTGCCATTTTTTTCTTTATTGCTCAAATTTGTCGCAACTATCAGTAATTTTTTCATCAATAACATTCCCATATTCTCTACTTTTTCTCCTCATGGTCCTAATAGACTGACTGTCTGGCTTTGATATTGGCCTGACCCAGGGAAGGCAAAATATGCTTTACTGATGGTGTGGTAAAATGATATATTCTACTTGAAAATGTCACAGCAAAGCGTTGTTTTTTTTAGTTTTTTTTTTTTAACTTTGTTAAAATTGAACACCGACAGAAAAAGTGATTAGAAATCTAATTCCCAAGTTCCAGCCGTTTTCAAGTCCTGTCTGAAACATTCATCTTCTGCCTCTCCCACATTATTTCCAAGTCTTTTCAGTTATTTCATGGATGAATTTGAGGTGATTTAGAGTAAATATGTCAAACACTGTTGGTTAATGAGACTGTTGACTGATAGTAGAGGTGTGACCTTACAACAACAGAATAAGGCCCCATTGCAGAATGGTGTTGCCACTAGAGCAGGGGAGCACTAGGGTATGTATCCTATACTTTAAATTTGCAGGCTGTTGGGTTTATATAAAAACGAAGTCTTAAAATTGTTACTTTTGCAAAATTACTATTCCAAGCTATGAGAATAAGAAATTTGTAGGTTTACATGACAGTGGAACCCTTAATTTGTAATACTGCCTTTGTCAACCATGTTAAAACTCGTTGATTGGTCAACCTTGCCTGAAAAGTGACGATATTTCACCAAGGGATGTAACTCTGTTGTGGTAATGTCAGAACTTAAAACTCCTGTAGTGCTTTAGATCACATAGGAAACAGTGACGTAAATATATAGATAATGATATCATACATACAAACTAATTCTGCAGCTGTTAAAAGTCATGGTATAAATAGTTCACATCCCTGAGGCATTTGTTAGAGATACAATACAGGATTGTCATAAAAGTTTACATTTCAACAAGTATGTGTCAAATGTTACTAAGACAGGCATCTTTCTGCAGTTCAAGAAAAAAAACTTTTTTTGTTCAGATTTACTTTAGTTTCTTGATACGCACAAGTTGAATATAGGCCAGAACTAATGTTAGGAGTGTGATGGAAATCAAAGCAACTTCCTTTGACCAAATATCCCAGTACGAGTCATGAGCGATTCCTTGAGCATCCAAGTACTGGTTTCCAGCAGCGACACTGTTAAGAAAAGACAGAGAGATAACAAATAAAATTATATTAGGAAGGCAGGGATGGATTAATAGGTTGATTGGTTTTTCTCAAGTGTATTTCATTTAAATATGACTGTGATGTACATGTATAGATTGCAAAATGCAGAATTATATGCTAAAACTGCCATTTGCCAGAGGGCAACAGGAATGGATTGATAAGTGTTTTACCTTTACCTAATGGATGGATTGATAGGTGTTTTACCTATACCTAATGGATGGATTGATAGGTGTTTTACCTATACCTAATGGATGGATTGATTAGTGTTTTACCTATACCTATAAAGGGATGGGTTGATAGGTGTTTTACCTATACTTAAGGGTATTTCACTTATATGACGGGGGTGTATTCCAAGAATAATTGACACTAGCACAACCAAGATGTGAAACATTAACATAATGTTCGAAAGTTAGTTTTCTTTCAGTGCTAAGCAAAGACAGCTCTGCTTCTCTTCAAAGAAACTGCTCTTATCTAAAGGGTGCGACAGGGATGGAACTGATCCAGGAAATCTAGTAGTGAGAAATGTGCATCATAGGATAAGAGACCCATCTTTCTTAGAGTTGATTGTGCAACCATGGAAGTCCTGATCAGCCTGGAACCAAATCCCTTAACGAAGCTCTGCAGACTAGCTTAAAATGAGCCCCTTATTTAAAACACTTTTTCAGTTTTAACAGGTTCTAGCTAGATTCTAGTGAAAAAATATTAGCATGCCTAGACTGTTGCAGAGTCCAACCAACAACCCTCAGTTTGTCTGTTTGTTTGCTTGGGGTTTAATGTCGCACTCAAGGGTATTTCACTTATATGAGGACTGACTTATATTATACCCCCACCATTGATGGAGCCACAACATGTGGCTCACTCATATACTTGATGGTCAACAGGCGGGCTTGATCCAGTGACAGTAAATCAAAGCAGATTCAGTTTAGGAAGCGCACTTGCTACGACTTAGCGACGACTGCTGGCCCAAACAGCCCTCAGAGTAAAGTACAAAATTACCAGTAGTAAATGTTGGCCATCTAAACCAAACAGCCATAAGTGGGTGGTTGGTGGGTGGTTGGGAGCTTCCTGTTGCGCTGGTGTTCTCATAGCTAAGGGGCAACATGAAGTCTTGAAATGTCAATGCTATTTATTTCTCCTATGATTAGACAGTGTTGTCAGTGTTTGTTGCCAGGGGCGTTGGGGAGGGGTTGGTTTCTTTAATCATCAAATTTGACACGCTGTCATAAGTCGTGGTGTTAAATCGATTTGTCACCTTGATATACTTATGGACTAGATTACATAACACTAAATTATCCTTAAAATCTAAATCTGGAGATCCACATAGTACGATTTTACATAAGTGAGCAGAGATATTGTAATCTTACATAAAAGAATAATGAACTTTCGGACAATGAGTTTGATTGTGAGAGTTCAATGAGTGAAGGTGAAGACCACCCTTGACATCACAGGACACAAACATAGCAAAGACACATGACAAAGACAGGACCTAAAACAAGGAAATCGCTGACAGATCGACTTCTCTTTACACTAAGACAGTGTTGTCCAACATAAGGAAATAATGTTATAACGCTTGAAAATAAGAGAAAGTTTGTATATTTGGATGGACAAAATAACCCAAGAGAAAATTACGCTAGTATAAAGTTACTTTGCTCACAAAACACACAAAAAGAAACAAAAGTCGAGGGACCATAGTTTTGCTAACTCAAAACATGAATTTAACTGTCATTTTAATTATCCATTAATAGTGTTCACTCTTGCTTACCATGTTCCATTATCACTACAAAACTGCATATCTTTCAATTCATTAATTGTCAAAGCCTGAAAATATAAAAAAAACATCTGACTAGTACTGTGTAACATCATGTACAATTATACAATAAAAATATTGTGACTAGTACTGTGTAACATCATGTACAATTATATAATAAAAATATTGTACCAATAAAAAGAATGTTGCTCATCCACCTCCTCAACTAAATATCCTCGTTATTCATTTATTGAGACAACTTTCTTAAAAAAATAAAACATTGATGAGGAATTAATTTCACCTATTCATGGATATTCCATGACAATAGTTTAAGGAAATCAGCCAACAATACAGGAAATCTGTGTAGGCTCACCAACACATTGGACAAATTTGTCCATTTTTCATTCTTTACAATCAAGCTCATAGATATTTCTCAGTTTAGCAATGGTAATTCTGCATGGCTGTATAGCCTCACTTTCTAGAAGGAATACCAGAATCATGGCTATATAGCCTCACTTTACTGCAGGCATATCACAATCATGGCTGTATAACCTTATTTTACAGCAGGGATATTATAATCATGGCTTCATAGCCGCACTTTGCAGCAAAGATATCACAATCATGGCTTTATAACCCACTTTACAGCAGGGATATTATAATCATGGCTTCATAGCCGCACTTTGCAGCAAAGATATCACAATCATGGCTGTATAACCCCACTTTACAGCAGGGATATTATAATCATGGCTGATTAACCCCACTTTGCAGCAGGGATATCACAATCCGGTAATTTCAAAGACAAAGTCCATTTAGCAAGAAATGACAACAGTTGATCTGACAAGATTATGAAAGCTCAACACACCACTGTGCATCATAAATCTTGTCACAGTGATCAAATCACACAAAATGTATTTCACACTTTCATCACACTTACATCTAGACCATAGCGGAACACACTGAACCATTTCAGCCACTTGAGCCAATCAGCTATGTCATCAAGGTTGACCAGTAAACCACTAAACAGCTGAAAATAAATGTATCAATGGAAGATGAAGACACTTGACATTTCACATTGAGCTCTGATAGACTGACAATCATTGTGGCAGTCACACAATCTAAGATGATTAATTAAGACCTGCCTACCGTTTAAGAGATTTATGTGTAATAGCACTTTTTCTTACTATTATCTGTATTTTTATGATTAACCATAGCATAGAATTGTAATTTCTGTTAGTATTTTACGGCCTTTTGGTGTATTCAACATGAATTATGTGTGCAGAATACTCCGGGTAGAGAGGCATGTTAATCACTGTGTTTTGGCTGTTTACATTTATAACGATAAATTGGATCACTGACACTTCTTGGGATATAAAGATATTCTTTGCACACTTTAGGGTGTTATTGCAATGAGTGCTGACAGTTTTAAAGTTGTTTTTTTTTAAACAATGGAATGACGTTTGAATTGTGAATTGACACTTTGAATAAATATACTGATACCCTAAAGGTAAATTATAATGCAAATAAATTGATAGTTACCATCATGAAGACATAGGCGAGTGCTATGAGGAGGTTAGCAATAGCATAGATCTTTACACTGGCACTGACAATGAATGAAATCCCCACGGCACTCATTGTGGTGAGGAATAGAGTCAGCATGTAGATGAAGAATGACCAAACTTCAGGACGGAATCCTTAAACACATCCACATTTAACATATGAAAGCAATTATATTTTGTAACATTGGCTCATAAGATTCAATTGAGAAAATAAATTAGACCTTGGCATATGCTTTTAGGAGGATAAATTAACATGAAAACATGTTTGCTTGTTTGATCAGGGTTAAACAACAGGTATGTCACTTACTGTAAAGTACTTTATATTCGCTGGAATTTATTTTCGCGTTTTTATTCTTGAATTCAATTTCGCTGGAATTAGTTTTCGCGTATTTACGTATCACAACAACAAAAATTAAAGAACTTGTGCACTTTTTCTCTGAACACTTGTCAATTGTTTAAATCGTTGAGAAGTGCTAAGCTGTTCAATTGAATAGGGATTATCAGCTAACAGTTTGACTAATTTGAACAAACAATGTTTTAAAATCAACTTTTACACTTTGCAGCATGGATGTCAAACCACATGTTATGACTGCCTAGGCCTTTGTAAGCCGAGGTTAGCAGACTCTGGCTTCACGGCCAATCAAAGGCGTCACATGTGCCCTGCTTTGCCCTAATAGTGCCTTGAATTGATAATTTACCAGGTTAACTCTGTTTTGTTAAACACACATGGACAGTTTTAGATACAATAAGCTACAACAACAACATAATGTTATGACCACTCCCAGTATATTTTGGTTTACTTGTTATAAAGACTAATGGTGGACATTGTGTATGCTGTTTAACCTGGTGCCTTATAGCATGGAATAATTGGCAGGGACAAGTTTCTAAATAGATCTTAATCTGGAGTTGTTATGGGAAACATGCAGACATCTTGAGATAATTTAGGTAATGACAATTAAATGTTATATCAAGTATGTTTGTTTGGTGTTCAACATCCTACTCAAGGGTATTTCACTCATATGACGGATTGTCCACTTCACATAGCCTTATTATGGTGGAAAACCAGGAAGAAACCTTGTGTGACATGTGACTCACTCGTATATCTGATGGTCGACAGGCAGACTTGATCCAGTGAACGGTAAATGAAAGCAGGTTCAGTTAAGAAGCGCATTGCTACCACTAAGCCACGGCTGCTGGATATATCAAGTATGAGATTAATATGTAGTAAACTAGTTTAGAAAAAAACATTCCCTTGTATCGAACACACCAATAAGAGGGTGGGGTGGAGGTGGGGCTAATTAGTAGGGGACTGTCTTAATATCGAAACAAACATCCTGTGCTTACTACATGTTTATAGGCCAGCCACATTCTGGGGATTAACCCATGTGTTAGCCAGTGAGCATATCACAAATGTCAGTATACCACTGGTCCCTAAATATTATGACTATCCAACACAGGTTTTTTTTTGTTTACCTTTTTTCCACAAACTATAAGTGCTAGTTCTGAAAATGAATGTGAATGCTGTTTTTGTAAATGAAATATAGAATTGAAATACCTATCATCCAATAAGTTATAGAGGAGAACACCGCCACAGGAATCGCTCTCATAGGAATCACATCACAGAATATCTTTGCCAAGAAATAAGAGGACACTCTGTAAAATCCACTGGCATTCTCATGACTGAAAACCACAAACATTAAAAAGTACACATTATGTGTGAGACCAATCTTATACAACGTACAAAATGTTTCACATGCAAGTGTGCTGGAATAAATTGTACTATAAACCAGATAATCAACAGTTCACATGTTAATGCTAAATTTATGCCGTTGGGTTCATTATTTGTATATTTGATTGATTGCGGTTTAAAGATGAAAGATTGCCAATTTCTCACAATGGCTTACTTAAATCGGATTATACACCTGAGGTTGATGGATCAAGTGACTCCCTCATATAAATGAGAGTTGATGGACTTGGACCTGTGTACATCGAGGTATGATCAAGTGACTCCCTCATATAAATGAGAGTTGATGGACTTGAACCTGTGTAGATCGAGGTATGATCAAGTGACTCCCTCATACACCTGAGGTTGTAGACTTGAACCTGTGTTAATCGAGGTATGATCAAGTGACTCCCTCATATAAATGAGAGTTGATGGACTTGAATCTGTGTACATCCAGGTATGATCAAGTGACTCCCTCATACACCTGAGGTTGTAGACTTGAACCTGTGTTAATCGAAGTATGATCAAGTGACTCCCTCATATAAATGAGAGTTGTTGGACTTGAATATGTGTACATATGTTGTTCTATCATGAAAAGAAGTCTTGTCTTCAGTTAAACACAGCTTTACAGACTTACATGAAAATGGCTCTTTCTTTGATAAAAAGTTCAACAGCTGATAAATTTCCAAATACTTGGTTCATGATGATGAAGAAGAATGCTCCTACTCTGAAAATAGATATACAGAACTATTTTAATAGTGACTCATTCCTACTTTTCCAGTTTTAGTAACTGGTTCTGGGGAGAAAACCCCAGAAAATTTGCATATGAATGGCTGCTCTCAGACATGTCGGCTTTTGCCTTTTGTTCTCATACATTTGTTTCAAATCGCATAACTCGCATTCGATTTGATTGACAGTGGACTAATTGGTTTTTAATATTGTTTGTTTGTTTGATTGGCGTATTAACATCGTACTGAAGGGTATTTCACTTATATGAAGACGGACAGAAATACAGAACATCACAAACAAATCTGCTTCCCATTACCCTTTAGCTCTGGGAACACCAGGGCAAAAGAAAGCAACCTCTTTTCTCTCGCCTCTTATGATGGACAGAGGAAGCCGAGGGAGTATTCTGCGGTTCCCTCACGTGCCATTCTGTTTTAGAATTGAAGTATTTTTTGCATCTGATTGGTCAAACTGTTTATATTAGCTGTCAATCAATGCATGACAAAACCACACCAACTCACTTGGGTTAGAAGTGACAAAGTCAAAACATACAGATCACCAAAATGCCAATGACTGGCGGATATATTTACCCGCCACTTTAGCAAATATAACAAGAGTTTATTCGTCACAAATGTGACATGACTCATATTTTACCAGAACTTATGAAAGAAAATAAATTCCCATCCCATTTCTTGGTTTAAATTTTTTCCCCAGCAATAAGGGTTAATTTTAGACTGTTCATAGCAAACATGGCCTGGATTTCATCAACAGATGGAAATGTTCCACAACACGCTATATAATATCCCAGTCACAGGTGTTTGACAGTATTTTATCAATTACGCATGCGTAAATATGACCAGAGCAAAGACGTGTAATGTTCGTTTCATTACGATAATCAAATAAATGGCCGAATGCAAAATAGGTACCAGATCCCAAAACGAAGGAATTACACCTATAGTAGCCTATACATATTAATTGTTGGCATCTATATTTTCCTGTTTCAAAATATACACCTAGCCCCAATAGTAGCCTTATAAATAAAAGCTACATGTTACACACAAGTATGGGTCTCATTTATAAGACTCATTTAGAGTCGCGAAAACAAACAATAAGGCAAGAAATAAAACATTTACCTAATGTATGGTTTTGCTCTAATCTATACGTTTTACTATACTATACACATAGACAAATCCATACATACATCCGTGCTTATAGAATTTATAGTCTATAGAAGACTTGTATTGCGATATTCTAAATAAACATATATTTCAGCGGAAAAGTATTAAATAGTCTTTGTCAATTAAATTTTTCACTAACTAGTTACAATTGAACTAATCATGATGGAATGACCAAAAAGCCAGAATTCCGGCGAAAAAACTGAAGATTTACAACTCTGTAAAGAAGATAACAAATTCTGATAAACAAAACTTATGAATACTGTAATCTATTTAATTTCTGCATGGAATTAATTTTTGCCATATTCACGCTTACAACTTTTGCGGGAAAATTAATTGTTGATCGATCCATGCTGCCCAATGTAAAAGTTGATTTAAAAACATTTATTGTTCAAAAAAGTCAAAAGACAGGAGTTGTCTCAGATGGCACAAGAGTTTGACACTTCATGGAGTAAACTCACAGCAAGATGCATCAAGCCAGACAAAGTTGCCTTGCCTTTGTTTGCTCACAGTAGGTGTGCACATAATTAAATTACTTGCAAATAACTGATAATCCCTACCCAAGTGAACAACTAAGCACTTATCAACGATTAAAATAATAGACAATGTTAAGAGTAAACAAGCACAACTTGTTAATTTTTTTCTATTTTTGTGATATGTATATGTATCCAGCGAATTAAATTAAAGAATAAAAATGCGAAAATACATTTCCACGAATATAAAGTACTTTACAGTATCAACAGACACGGCATCTAACAATGTAACACCGTTCCAAGACATAGTTACTGTAAACTGAAAGTAATAAATTGGTGAGGACATAAACTAAAGCAGTCAGTTTAATGGGATACAAACACAAACCTATTTTGAACGCCTGATTTGATTGAAGGATCAATCTGGAAGTAAATAGCTCCAACTATCAGTGCAAATATAACCATAACAACCACCTGAAACAAACAAAGATCAGCATTAACTAACTCGTCCCTTTACTTAACATAACAACCACCTGTAACAAACAAGATCAGCATTAACTAACTCGTCCCTTTACTTAACATAACAACCACCTGCAACAAACAAGATCAGCATTAACTAACTCGTCCCTTTACTTAACATAACAACCACCTGCAACAAACAAGATCAGCATT
>JAVFBW010131606.1:0-13736 GCA_034783835.1 Mopalia ciliata
TTTTTTGTTTAGTTGGGGGGGGGGGGGGGTAATTTGTTTTGTTTGTTATTGTGTTTTTGGTGGGGGGATTTTGTAAAATACCTGACCCCCAACAGTTCTACTGATTGCATCTCTCCATTTGGGCTCTTCAGGAAAAACGAAACCTTGCAAATATTTTATTTATGTATATAAAAGAACAAATCGAAACGTTTTATCGAAATGTTCCATGAGTATTTTAATTAACGAATTAAAGCTCCTTAAATACGACCCTAAGACATAAGGCAATATGCATATTGTCTAAGCGATGGAACAACATTTATTTTATGCAAGAACAAAATCCATTTTATGCTCGTGGTAGTAAGGTTGTACTCAACAGAGTGGCTCTAACCTCATATACGTGAAATTAGTAGTACTTTTAAATGTTGATGGCACAGGTAATACAATAAGTATTATTAACGTCAGAACCTATATATGTGAAACACCCTTTATCACACCGTTATTTACAATAAATCATCCAATCAACATTAATAGATACACATATGACAATTAAACAATTACCTTAAAAAATATTTTAACTGTGTCTTCTTCTACTGACACCTCAGAGAGTGATATTTCTTAACATAATCTCAATTTTACAATTAAATCTAAGTGAATTTATCCGGTTAAATCATGTGTCTAGATGGAAATATCGCCAGTCACTGAGTTCATTAAGTCATTTATTCCCGACCATTTATTTCTAATATCATGGCATGTGTAATTTAAATATCATTTTATGGTGAACAAACGAACAAGCAAACATCGCGGTTGTAATTTTACAACAGTAGTGATCACCAAGTGCATGGGAAGAGTATCCAAATATTTTAGATGTTGAGTGGGGTTTCCTTGTTTTTCTACAACGTACAAATTACTATTCACGGTTTGTTTAGCAGCTTGTAGATATGTTAATCAAATTAGCTCCGCATATAAGTAAATGTGAGCTGATCAGTAAATATTATCTGGTAGAAGACAATAAAACAAGTTATGTTTAATTTTACATTAATAAATATACAATTAAAACAACGTATATCTTGTCAATACCATTTTGTTTAAAGCACTTTGTTACACGGTTTCTAAACGGTTTAGAATGCAATAAACATTAAGAGTGTAGAAGACAAAAATTACATTAGATTGAAATATCCGCTTTGAGGGACTATATACAGATATGTCAGTTATATTATCACGGGAATATCTGTTTACAACTGCCAGACAGATCGATTCAAACCGCTGGTCCATGTTTGCAATGTCTACAATGTGACGTTACGTGTTTTTAGGGTTGGATATACCATTCTTTGTTACAGATTGTTTTTTCTTCCCGATTACAATCTATCAGGAAGATAAAATACCGTGAGAGTTACTGGAGTTACACAGAGAAAATTGATTCGACTAAATGACGCGATGTTTTTTATTATATATTCTAAGGCTGGTTATTCTGCCTGTGTAAGTCGGTGAAGCCTTTCGCCGTTCCATGTGTGAAGTATGTTTATCGTGTGACAGACTTGGAATATCGATATGGTGTGTAACGTAACTGTGTTTGTCTCTATATATTTTGGTTTCCCAAACCATTATGTGATATAGCCTTGTGATTTTAACAGAGGTAATTGATGCGCATTAGTGCAATCTATTCACCACGACACCCTCTGACTTTAGTTGATATTCGTCCATGTCATGGAATCTTCTCTACCGCTGTTTGATCATAGGCTACATAAACGTGAGAGGTTTTCTCATAATTTGACATTTCTCAAGATTCCCCGGCTAGACCAGCGATAGGAAACGTAGCTATTGTTTACCTTGTCTCAGTTATACGGATCGAGTTAATAATGTATAAAAACAGGAAGAAGGATCGCCAGTTTACCGCGTCTCCAATACGACTTATCAGCGGAGATAAGCATAGGTTATACAATATATTGCACACAGAACAGCGGGGGGATTCGTTATATCTGTCGTTTCTGGAAAAGTAAATCAAGTTAGTCTGGTACTCGCCTTTTCATCGTTTCTCATGGTAAAGGCTAAACAATATTTCTCCCACTGTTAAAAAAAAATGTGATATCGCGTGGAATAAGCTGTTCATGCCGCGTTTCACACCTTCAAATCCGCTAATACAGTGATTAGATAGTTACATCCAGCATCGTGTCTTTTGTTTACCCCCAACACTGCCGGGTTAAGCCAGTAAATATATTACATTTTGTTGCCCAAGACTAACAAGCGAGAAGGCCGCAATATGTCTCTTTAGAATAGAAACTCCAGCACTCAAAAGCGCGAATACAAGGAAACAGCATCACCAAAAATCTGTAAAAATTATTGTATTTTCCTCTTCTTACCATTTGAAGGCGTTCTAAAATATGTGTATCCATTTCGTTGTAGAGATGGCAGTCGTGGACAAGCGGTTTGAATCGATCTATCTGGCAGATGTAAACAGATCTTGGTTACTTTTGTTTCTTTGGTAACCAAGAGTTTTATTCCGAGCTACTCCGGTTGTAAGGCAGAGTAGCTCGGAATAAAACTCTTGGCTAGAGAATATGCGCTAGGAGATATTGTCTTCTGTCACATACTATTTAGCCTACTTATCAGATCACATCTACTTCTATGCGTAGCAAATTTAAGAAATATATGTACTTGTACGAACCGTTCCAAGTAATTTGCACATTGTGGAAAAACAAGGAAATCACACTCAACATCTTAATGTATTTGGATATTCCTTCCTTTATCATAAGCTTGATGATCACTACTGTTGTAAAATTATAACCGTGATGTTTGTAAGTTTGTTTCTTCACCGAATAACGAATATTTAAATATCACATGCCATGGTTAGAAATAACTTGGCGGGAATAAATGACTTAATAAACTTTGTCAGTATGGCTTAGTGACCGGTGATATTTCCATCTGGACACATATGCGATTTTACCAGAGAAATGCACTTAGATTTTATTGTAAAATTTAGATGATTTTTAGAAGGAGTATCACTCTCTGAAGTGTCGGTAGAAGTAGAGTACAGTTAGATATTTGTTAACTTGATTGTTTAGTCGTCACGTGGGCGTCAAAGTCTGATTGGTTGATTTATTGCATTGAACAGTGTGATAAGGGGAACATTTATAGGTTCTGACGCAAATAATACTTATTGTATTGTATTTTAAAATTTAAAGCTACTATTATTTTCACTACTACTAATTGCCTTATGCCTAAGGGCCATGTTCAGGAGAAGTTAATTCGTTAATAAAAATACGCAGGGAGCATTTCGTTAAAACGTTTCGTTTTGCTCTTTTACATACATAAATAAACAATTCTGAATGTTTCGTTTTACCTGAACCTAAATTGAGGTTTGCAATTACAAGATCTGTTGTGCGCTCAGGTATTTCACAAAACACACACAAAAAACAACTGTTTGTCCACACCTGATTAACATGACGATGGCGACAAATTAGTTAAAAAATAATATACGTAAAAATGATTAAAAGTTAAACCTGGGATGAGTATACTCCCGTTGACATCAGTGTTAGAACATCGGTGTTAGAAGTAACAGGAATTCATGGCCTAGGTATTATTGCATCAACATCTGGTATAAGCCTGATTATACGATGTTCCTTTGAAGAGAAATCACGTGTTGCCCATAAAAGTTACAGGGTTACTTGTTGGCAAATTTATGAGGGGGTTGACCTGAGACCAGCCCACTCTCAGCGTTTGATAGCTCGCTACTCGACCGTGGGGAGATCACTGATAAAACACCATTAATTATAGCCCTACCGATCATTTATTTACCACCCAACAAAGTCTAACGTTTTCAAGTGAGACATAAAACTGGACCAAACTGTCATAGAAAATATTGCTGACGGTGTTTATGGGGGAACATATAATCTCGCTTTTATCCCCACACGATAGATAGGTGAGAGGTGGAGAAGTGTTTATATCTGTTTATTTATTGGGTTGATCGTATAACTGAATTTTTTCAGCTATATGTTTTTTAAAGGACAGCCTTTTTTTCCTTCATCCAAGAGTACAATTTGTTTGCATATGGGAAGAAATCAATCTTGAACAAAGTGTGCCGTCGGCCCCTGGTTTCAAAAGAACAAACTCAACTGTTTGCATCAAGTTTTATTTATTCATGTGAACTGTTTTACAAGTTTATTACAACATTGATTTTCCCAAAGTCCCCCATTAGTATCGGTTTCATTAGAAAAAAATCCATTCTTTGTGCGAAGCTTTTTTTTATAATTTGGCCTTTTTCCAGCTTTAAAATAGATTTTCACAAAAGTGTCATACTCCCTGTCTGGGTCTGTCTAGATGTCCCCATGCTAGGGTAAAACAATTTTTGCCATGCTTATATGCGTGAAGGGACAGGTTTACATTTGGACAATCTAAAGTCATACAAACCTTGTAAAACTGAGGGTATATACGTATCGAAGTTTGAATTGTTCATCGCACCAGTAACATTTCCATGCCTTAGTGATTGATACCGAATGGTTATGACTGGATTGATGTCTATACAAGAGACTGGAGTGCTCTAGCCTCGTCACCGCTAAAAAGGTTCCACTGTTTATGCTGTAATTTCGGATGACTCGATGAGATAAAGAAGTAGTACCGGTATTGAACAAAGTCGAAAACCTTCAAATAGTATAGTTGTTCATTTGAAATTAGACAAGAGGGTATTGAGCTGAATGTCTGAACATCCTCGGCCATTTCCGTACCGTAAATAACCTCCTACGTAACGCTCAGTTCAAAGTCAGTTCAAATACTTACAGCGGACGAAATTTGATTTATTTGCAACAAGTCACCATAACAAAGGTACAGTGTTTTCTTTAAATGTAATTTTATTCGAGAAACGTGCTTGTTTGGGGTGTTTTTTTTTTTTTTTTTTTTTTTTTTTTCTTGTAGTATTATTGCTTCCATTCACCTCCGAGATAACTGTACCGATACGGAAAGTGTCGAAGGATGTTCGGAGCTTGCCCATCTTCAGCTCGTAACGGAAATCACCGAAAGTATATACTGTAAAAATGTCTTTGGAAACAAAGATTAATCGATTGATTGGTGATTTACTCCGTACTTGAGGTTATTTCACTTATATGACCGCAGTGTTTCCAGGACCAACAGTAATGGACACTAGCACAGCCAAGATAGAAATAATGAGGAAGGAGGCTAAATTATAAAGTAACTGAAAAGCGACCGGGCTACAACTGCACTATTTTGACTTATTTTGTCACTTGCAACAAAAAAATGCAAATGAATTCTCAAGTCGAAATAGTACCCAAACCTATTTACGTATGCATTTTAAAACTTTTGAGCCCTCCAATCTGTATCCGTCATAAGGATTTTGTGACTTTTAACTGTTCTCAGCTTACGCGTTTTAACCCTTGGCTATTTGTTTAGCTTGCTGATATACTGACCAGACCACTACAGACTGATGATACAGAAACGTCACAGATAATAATCTCATTTAACTAGCTAAGGGAAAACATCTCTTTACCTACTACTGGTCGTATGTCGTGTCAAGGATGCAAGTTTCGCTGTCATGAAAAATGGCATTATAAACAAAATAACGCCAAAGGGTAGCACACGGAAATATAATTGTATATCAATTCATGAATTTTAAATAGTACTCTCAAATATTAGATGTGTATACCATTAAATCAGAAAAGATGATTTTGTTAAATTCGTACCTTATTACGTAAATCAGAAATCGCTAAGTGGACTCGCATCTGTGATTGGTTATGACACAAAATTAGACTAGAATAAGCTAATTGGTTTCACGGCTTAATCGGTTAAATATTTTGTAGACGTCGAGGACCTTTGTTCGCCAAAGATAAGCACATACGAGTCTTGCGTGCAGCACAAAGTGATCGTCTATTTTAGTGCTGGTGTTGATGGAGGCTAACGATTTGAGTGTTCTCAAGAAAAGCCCAGGTTATGGGGAGAGAAGTCAAGACAACTTAACCACCATTTTATTTTGTTTGAGTGGCATTTAGAAGCTGGTGAATTAGTAAGACATGACGACTGTTATGGATTTTATTATTTTATTGTATATTATGTTTTACAGGGACCCCCGGCAGCAAACATATTAGGCTAACGATTCTGTGAATAACACCCCCTTCTTTGGATCATTTAGTTCAAGATAACCCGATTGTGGTACTATAATCACATTTTACTGGGACATACATAGTTGTAGTTCTTCTATAGCTTCTAGCCCATCGCCGTGCTTTGGTGAGCGTATATGCCTGCTGATCCTCCTGTGATATAAAGGTAACACACTAGAGTCACTTTGTCGATCTAGCTATATGAGGGAGGGACGAGATGGGATCCAATACTCCAATACTCCAATACTCCAATACTCCAAAACTCCAATACACGTATAGATACACAAACAATCTCTAGCTCAAGCAAAAAAACACATACTCTTACTGAAGAACTTGAAGAGTTTTTTTTTTTTTGCACTAACTGTTCGAATCGGGTCTGCCCTAAAAGAAATTTATGTGTAAAACAGTTGCTATTTATGAGTATTTGGTACAATTTTGTGTTACAGCTTAGCACAATATGGAAATTGTGTGTGTGTTTTAAAAGCCTATTGGTGTATTTCACATAAATGTTTAGAAAATACACCAGGTAGGCAGGTCTACAGAATGTATCAACTCGCATCGCCTTGTACCAAAACTTGGCGTTTCAGTGAAGTACCACGATCAGGTACGAACGACCAATCGCCGGGTTCGTATAACGAATCGCGCGACTGAGAGAACCTAGCATTAGCGTGTCAGCCTTCTATCCCTCTTAGATGTACCGCACACGGGTTCGAATCTGTATGTTGCCATTTTTTTCTTCTATAAATCATAATCAGAAGAAAACAAGTCCCAATCGGGAGACTCTTAGTCCCAATTGGGAGAGACTATGTAACAAAAGGGGAGTACTAAGTTCTAGGTCGCATTAGGGATACTATAAGTACCAAAAGGAGGAATAAGTTCCAATCTGAAAACCAAAAATCTTAATCGGCAAACCATAAATCCTAATCGGGAAACTATTGGACCCAATCGTTACAGTATAATTAACAAAAGGAGACTAGGAGTCCAATCAGGAAAGTATATTGATACTTATATTGCACCGATTGGGTCTAACTCTTTCGCTTATGATCTATAGTCTCTCGATTGGGACATATCCTCTCACCAAGGGGACTTATCGTCCTCCGAGTAGGTCCTATCGTCTTCCCTTAAGAACCTATCGTAGCCCTGTTATCTCCTAATTAGGACTTGTTATCTCCTAATTAGGAGATAATTTATCTCCTAATAAGGACTTATTATCTCGTAAGTAGGACTTATCTCGTAAGTAGGACTTATTATCTCCTAATTAGGACTTATTATCTCCTAGTTATGACGTATTATCTCTTAATTAGAATATGTTTTCCTCTAATTAGGACTTATTATCTCCTAATTTGGACTTATTATCTCCTAAGTAGGACTTTTTATCTTCTAAAAAGGAGATAATATGGCAGAAATTTTTTTACAACGTGGCACCTCTACGCTGCCGTACAAATAAACCTCACTGATTTTGCTCAGTATAGTTTTGTAACGGAATCCCCCATTTAATTCATTGTCGTACGCTAGACCTTTGTTTACAGATCGGACAACTTGAAACACGAACTTGGTAAACTTAACTGGTCGTTGATAAATTCGTTTGATTTTAGAATAACCGCACCACGATCGTTGAAGCATTAATTGTCGGTAAACGAGATCTGAAGTGGACACTTAAGACATGTGCTGTATTTTAGTACCACGTGATCGAGGACCAATTAAATTCGACATCGATTGATCTCAAATGCCAGACGCCGGTCAGAACTCGTTAAGAATCAATTAACAAAGTAACAGGCTTAGTCCGTCTAAACATTTGTCGACGGTAGACATTCGGATTTCCGGAAAGCATTTTCTGTGAGGTTTGATATTGAAGCTAACACGACAGGGTTGGTGTGTACCAGCCTACATTGAGGAAACTGCTTAATCCAGAAAAGAATAGATGCAAAGTATTTCAGGCAATTGCAAATTACATTTTGCAAACTAAACAAACGTACTAGACTATCACTATTTGAATAGCAATAAAAAGTAATGACATGTCGATTGACATTATGTTATGGTGCAAATAGTCCAGTGAGGCTGTATGCACCAAAAACACAAACAAACAAACAGGCTTAGTCCGCCTTAACATTTGTCGACGGCAGACATTCGGATTTCCGGAAAGCATTTGCTGTGAGGTTTGATATTGAAGCTAACACGACAAACGAATTTTTTATTAGGCAGAATTGCTTGATATCACAAATCATGAAAACAAAAAAATAACAATGTTTTTTATTAACTGACACGTTTAAAATGTTTAGCGATAAATGACTCTATTTACAACCAATGTATTGGGATGAAGTTGTAAACACGGATGTAAGGGTTTCTTTAGATTTAAAAAAGATTTGCACTCAAATTCTTATGTAATGTTATAAAGTTGGACTTAATCAAACAGAAGTGAATTTTATTTCCTGTGCAGAAGCTGGCTAGGCACATGCAATGGCGGCGCAAAGGGGTGGCTATGGGTGGATGAAGCCACCCCAACTTTAGCCCTAGCCACCCCTTCAGCCACCCCACTTGTGGGAAATCCCAGACACATGTGAGTAAATTATTTATTTCGTAATTTTTGCCCATTTGAATGAAAGATAGTTTTAACTAACTAGAATATAAATAACTTTTACTTTCAATTTGTAATGTGTATTTTCAAATTAATAATTAGTTCCGAAAGCTTTACATTGAGACCTGGATAATAGCATCAACTTCTCTAAAATGACAACATTTCATCAGGTAAAATCTATTTTTTTTCACAAAGCGGCAGGGGGCACCCCTTCCACAAGTGCCCTTGACTGAAGCTTTTCTTTAGGTTGTCCAGCCCCTGCACAATCGAAAATATCCTGGAGCCACCGCTGGGCACATGTACCGCAGTACCTGCAGACCTAATTCGGAGATATCGATTTCTAATGGTGCAATAATGTCTTAATTCTAACCTGATAATTTGCGTAATTAGGTTGTCATCGTTCAGAGCAAGAAATCGTTCAGCATCAAATACATTTGATACATTTATCATTAAGTAAGAGTGTAATCAAGTAATACACTATTTTATTGTGGGAGCAAATACATATTGCTGTGGCATGCAACCCTACCGTAGTGGTGTCATTGGACCGCTAAAATTGATCAGTATCTAGTGTGAAAAACTTGTTTTCATTATGTAATATTCACTGAGAGGAGTTTCTCTATAAAAAAAGTTTTTTTGTTTTAGGAACTGAGTTGTTTCTTCGACCGTGACTATCCATGGCCATTAGGAACAGCATCTATATAGGACTAATTATCCTGTAAGCTGGATAAGTTTCGCTTTAGTTTCGTCATAATGTGGGCTATGGTGCAACCGTAATGTATGTGGATTATTCTGTTTGTATAAAAAGTACACTTTGGAAATTCTATACGTTTATTAATTGCACTATTTTGGGGTCCCATGGTGTGTTTTGGTGAAATTCAATGAATGCTAATGAACGGGAATGACAGAGAATAATGCTGGTGTCATAAGTACAATGGGTGATTGATCAATCCGAATCCAACCTTACATTAACCAAAACCAATTCCTCTCTGCTAATTCGATTGTGTTTACATTAGAATTAAGACATCCAGACATACCCAGAATGTGTCAATATTATACTCACGTGTCCATGTATAATAAAGTAGGCCTCCACTTTTTGGGGAACATTCGCTATATTTATTATTATGATACAGCCTAAACATCATTCTATATAGTAAATTTCAAAACTTGTTTGACCAGAGGGCAACCGTTTCTCATTTCAATGATATTTTGGGGGGCCTCCTTAAACCACCTATGTGATTGTCGATGTTAATTGTTTAGAAAAGTGGTGACATTCAAATTAGCAAAATACACAATTCTCAGGCAACTATGTGTGAAAACTAAAATTAGCATCTGCTACATTGCTCTCTCCTGGGTCCGGGGGCCTTAATTTACAAACAGACCCAAGACGAGCCCAACACTGAGCTATACTTCCTGAAAGGTTCTGTTGTGGAAAGCTGAAGGGCTCGGCAGGCAAACCAATATTATGTATATAAAATGAACATAGTATTTATTTCGGCTACATGCAAAAATAGTTATGAGTAATTTGATAATGGTGAAGTTTCCCAGCAGGTCATTTAGCATCTTTGCGAGACAAAGTTATGACATATATGCGTTATGTCGCATGGTCTCACAACAGGCGTCTACATAGGGATATCATGTGTTCGGATGATGGTCATTGACAGGTCTGTCCCTCATGTACGTTGTAACATCTTTCCCAAATGCAACCGATTGTTTATTCTCTGTACTAGTTTATCTTAAAGTGTTACCTGATGATTCCTCTGGGATCGGTTCCTCGAAACACTATTAACTTGAATCCATTTTAGATTACGACAGGCCATGTTGTAGGCTTATTTCCAAATCGGTATTAGCAATTTAACGAGTTATAATCGGCTCATCGTCTCTCGAGCAACTGGACAATGTGTGATACTCGTGACATGTAACAGATTGGGGACTTTAGTTTAACCTCCTGAGGCAAATAGAAGATATAGAAACTATTTATTTGAAACGGAAACCGTTTCAAATGTTTCTAATTAAGGGAGTTCGAGTATTTGTTTGATTTGGGTTTAAAGCCGTACTCAAGATTATTTCAATCATTCGCATCAAGCAAGACCAATGGATGACGGAAACCACTATCACAGACAGACAATGACATCACACAAATACAGGACAGGAAGACGTTATTCAGACATCACAAAAAGCCGTCTTCACGTTGCTCCTAAGATCGGAGAGCACCATGGAAACAAAAGGCCATCCCAATCGATTCGAACGAATAGAGTAATACAATATAGAAAAAGTTCCTCAGACAGTTCATCAGTTCATCTCCATTATATCGGGTATTTGGTGTTTAGCATATAGGAGTAACTGACAATTTTACAGTTGCATATTAAAAATGCAAACGCCGTGGTTCTACCATCTAAATGTTTCTTAATCCTAAAGTGCCGTTGTTATCCATTTACCAGAACTGTGCTACACATACAGCCTGGCGACACACGTGCTTATTTTTACATTTTATATTTGACGTAATTCGTCTGGCAGTTGTGAAGTGAACTAATAGAATTAACACCGCTGGGGGCAGATTGAAGTCGTAACCTTTTTAGCGACAACATTAGCGGAATACATTTGATTAAATATGATAAGGATGCATAAAATGAAAGCAGTTCTTAGAATTTATTAAAAGAGAAAGAAAATGAAAACAAAAACACATAATACAATTGTATATGGTGGGTAATGAGCTTTACTGGAGACAGTTTAAAAATTCTCAACACATTATGTTTGACAGCCTTAAACATTATCTTATAAGTACCTTAAGATTAAAGTCTGAACCTCACATAATTATCTCAACACATATATTCCTGACGGGAGAGAAGTTGCGTTTCTATTAAGTTATCCAGATATCAATCTTTGATTATAGCTTACATTTCTGACAGATACTTCAGTGTAAACGCTGGTAACATGGACGGGAAAATAATTGTGACTTGGATAATTCCCAGCGAGACAGAGGAAACTAAGATTATGCCACTCAATTAACTTTACTTCATATAGATTCATAATTAATTGTTAGGTCGTTTTATTTGTCCTTTGCTCGGGAACAGGCAATACATTGGGCTTAATTTAGGGTTTTTTGTACCACGGCATCAAAGATAGATAAAAGGTATTGTTGGCACATGAACGTTGTCCTCCCCCATAGCAACAATGAACTGTCATTTTCGTTTCTCTTTTTTCGACTATGTAATATTTGTGGCTGGGTTCTTTATTTCCAATCTAGTTTAACACCCCAGTCTATGTACGTTTAGATAACCCCAACACTGTGACAGTCATTATCCTTTTAAAGGCTTCGTGTCTTCTGCAAAGCCATCAAATTGCACTAACGAAGGCAGGAGAATAGTAGGTGTTGGTAACTGATTATTTACTGTTATTTTTGTATTAGTCTATGTGGCAATGATTCATGTTAACCAAGAATCTGAGGGTCTCTTCCTGGTACTAAACAGATATGACGTATTAGATTTCTTCGGGTATTCTAATAGACCGTTATAAAGTTGGCCAGAAAGTCGATTGATATACTGTCGGTATACAGTTACAAAACTGGATGACCATAAAAAAAACGTTGCTTTATTACAAGTAACTACAACATGGAAAGGCCTTTTCAACCACTGGAATCGTGTCTGGCTTCTTTTATTAAACACACGTAAACTACAATTAGACTAGTGGAGGTCAATCACTAAGTTGACAGTTTAACCGGGAAACAGTAGACTTACACCGGATATGCAATCCTCAATTTTATGATAGGTTTTATTAGAAGAGAAAGACAAGTGTGAGACAGAAAGTTATATGCCATTTTTAATATGTTTTCGTTTGCGATAATACATGACGAGGGCGTATCGTTTATAGCCTTCTCAAAGTATGAGTAACGATGTTAAGACTAATTAACCTCACACATTTTTGCTTTTCTTATTATTTTCTGATATTTTTTCAACATATATATCCAGGACTTCTTTCTATGGCTGTACAAAGTACAAACCACCCGTCGATGTTTTTTGTGGCTTTAATTCCTGCCACATGTCACAAAAACTGAGAATTACCACATAAAAAAATGACCTCATACAGAAGAGAAGGCTAATGTACTTGACTTTCACACAGGAAAAGGAGAAAACGCTGTTTAATTTTTTTAGCACATGTAAATTGCAATGAACAAACTCAAAAGCACTTGGTTAACAGGGGAATCTACTGTGTGAAATATTGAGGCCTGTATATAATTCAGTTCATTACATGTCATGATGAATATATCCTATTTCTGATTAACCTTTGTCTTTTATCCTCCACGAGGTCATAGGCTAAACTTAAATACGCCTTTATGTCCGATATATGGTCGTATAGGCGTTAACCAATCACAGAAGACTATTCTACTCAGTAAAACTAATGACTGAAGTAAGTTTTATCCAATCAAAGATGTAGTCTACTTCTGTCGTGGCTGCCGACGTTCTGTACTCGCTGCTGTTCTATTGTCCATGTTAACAGAAAGGTGAATAAAGCTCTCAAAACGGCAAAAATAGAAAAACGCGCCATGATGTAATTAATATCACGCTTAGGATAGTTTCAAAGCGTCAATACAGAAACTCCTTGTAGTATGGCTATGCAAACTAATGAACTTTGTGTTTTACATGTCTGTGGGTCTAAATACACACCTTGCGCAGTTTTGGCCATGACGCAATGTTCTCATATAAACTCGGGGTTAAATAATTTAGCGTTGAAAAATGTTGTCTTGTTTGGTGGATTTCTGGTATTTTTATAGCTGTACGTGCAACCAACTATTGGAGTATTGGAGTTCCATGCATGGTCGACGTCAATTGAATTTAGACAGTTGAAAACAAGATCGAGTTTTGGTGACTAATAAGCTAGAACGAATGGGAAAACACTGTTACATAAAACTTGATTGATTTAATGTCGAAGACAATTCATCAGCAAAAATGATTATAAAGCAGGCCTTGAGTTCGTTTTCAATGCAGGATTGGACCGATTAACGATAATGTATTTAACAAAACTTTTCTATGGAACATGTCGCTAAATGATGAGGGTTGTCGGTACATTTGAATTTCTGAACCCCC
>JAVFBW010131617.1:0-23250 GCA_034783835.1 Mopalia ciliata
CTACGCATCCAATCAGATGTTGTGCTATTAGAAGACTTGGCTAGTGAATTTGGCGGCGAATATAACTGTAAACCGCGGGAGTTAACTAGAACCTTCATCGTTTTATCCGCCAGATGGCGCAGCTGAAACTCTTAAAAAGTCTTATTGTACATTAATTATCTGCCAAGGGTTCAAATGCAGAATAGCTCTGAATAGTAACCCTTGGCTAGAGAATATGCTGTATCATATGAGAAACACATTCCTGGCCTATATAAACCAGTGACGAGGTTTACTGTTTCAAATAAGTCCCGTATTAAACCATTTACATATTAAGTGGAGACTACAGTGAAAATCAATATAATGTGTTTTTAACAGCTGTGTGACTTCCGATATTTAAAGGTACATTACGTAGTCTAATTGTTCCCTGTTATACTTTATTTTAGATTTTTTTTTTTAAATTGACCTAAATTTTTATTTTCTTGAAGTGGCATTTAAAAGCTGGTGGTTATAAAATACAGACACATTGTTATGGTTTAATACTTCTAGGTTTATTCTCACGCAACATATGCTTGATAACGGTCTAATTAAGGATCTAGACCGAAACGTCGTGTGAGAATAAACCTAGAAGTAGTAATCCATAACAATGTGTCTGTGTTTATGGAAGCCGGATGCGGCCCCTCGTGCTTTCGTAGTTTTCTCTATCAAAAAAAGGGCAAAACCACGAAACAGCGAAGCGCAACTGCGAGATTAGAAAAGTCGAAACCACGAAACTGCGAGATAACTACGAAAGTGTGCCACGAAACCGCGAAAGTACAGGGCAGAACTGCGAGACTACGCAGTTTTGTAGTTTCGTCTCGCAGTTTCGGGCTTTCGTTTTGCACTTTCGCAGTCTCGTGGTTCCGACATTCAAGAAAAGTACGAAATCAACTCCTCTGTTTTGTCTTTCGGTCTGTATCGGAAGACGAAAGCTCGAAAGTAACTTCGCTCTTTTGTCTTTTGGTTTGACATGGCGTGCAGTTTGTAGCTTACAACGCTTTTTCAGAGCTGGGAAAAGCATTTAAGCCGCAGTTTCGCAATAAATGAAATATTATACGATAACAAAAAAGACCCGTTGGAGGTTTTTATAACAGACACACTTATACTGTATATAATAATTTATATGATGATAAAAAAGTGAACCACCTTTTGAAGACGTATGTGGGTCATTTCCATAAATAAAAAAATTAAAAAACTTGAGTCCTCTGTATACAGCTCAAATCAATAATGGATTCCTATGTCCTGGTACATTCAAATATAACAGCAGTACCCGCTGTAGGTTTTGTTTTTAACGTTTTGCGAAATTGCGGCTTAAGTTGCAATATTCCCAGCTCTGAAAGGAGTCTAATCAGTGTGGCAGGGATCTAGTCTATGCCGGGGCCCAATCAGTGCAGACCGCGGGTAGAATAGTCTCGCATGAACCAGACCATATTCGCCTTAACCTCGACCACGGCTATAGGGTCTGGTAACATTGTATCTTTTATTTTGCAAAACGGAAATGGCCCGGTTGTCGTATAGATGCTTTTCTGATAAGTTAATTTTAAAAAAGTTTTCAAAAATTAAATCGAACCCAAAACCTATCAATTTATTTACAAATAAATTACTTTAGGTTTTATTTGTTGTAAATTAGAAAGTATTAAGTCCGATTTGAAAACAAGTGTGACCTAGATCATTATAGTAAACGGCCACGAGTCTGACGCAACCCAGAGGTAAGAGAACGTGTGCCGCGTGCTGACATAATTATGCCAAGTCTCTAATGAGTTACCCAATCAGATTCATGTAGGTGAAATCTATTTTCTTTGAATTATATAATATAGGTCAGCGACTACACAACTACGGACTGAGTACTTTCCAATTTTAGCGAATAAAACCTATAGTAATTTATTTGTAAATAAATTAATAGGTTTTGGGTTCGATTTAATTTTTGAAATCTTTTTTAAAATTAACTTAATTTTTCAGAAAAGCAACTATACGACAACCGGGCCATTTCCGTTTTGCAAAATAAAAGATACAATGTTACCAGACCCTATAGCAGTGGTCGAGGTTAAGGCGAATAGGGTCTGGTTCATGCGAGACTACGCATGAAGGTCGAAAGGTCGAAAGGTTCTTGAAGGTCGAAACCTCGAGACTGCGAAAGTGCAAAACGAAAGTGCGAAACTGCGAGGTGAAACTACAAAACTACGAAAGTAGAAACAACGAAAGCAGTCTCGCAGTTTTGCCCTGTACTTCGCGGTTTAGTGGCACACTTTCGTAGTTTTGCCTCGCAGTTTCGTGGTTTCGACTTTTCTAATCTCGCAGTTTCGCTTTTTTGTTTCGTGATTTTGTCCTTGTTTTTGATAGAGAAAACTACGAAAGCACGAGTGGCCGCATCCGGCTTCCATAGTGTTTTATATATTTTTAACATAACAAAAACAACCATGGAAATGTTGTCGACAATTGCTGGTCTTCCTCTTAAATACAGCCAATGCATATTCGTTATATAACTGAAGTTCCCAATCACGCCAAGCAAATAATCTTAGTTAGTATAGTACATTCTGACAACACATTTCCCCGGGAACGACATATGTTAATTTAGTCACCAAGATCAGGTTAACAAACGTAGCTACTTCGACATATTAGTATCTCGAGTGAAAAACTATTCAACATATGTGGAAAAGAATTTTACATATGTGAAATTCCAAGACTTATTCTAAAACAGCAGATACTTTCCTCTATTTAACTGGACTTACCTGTAACACTCTATTGTGGTTTGTTACAAGTCGACGCCTGCCTTATGCTTTCTGTCTCAAGCTAGTTCATGTTACAAAAGAAAATCTAAGTTGAAATTAATTAAGGAAATATTGATTTCAAAAAGCGTTCATAAAATTAATATTGTCAGGCATGTTGAGGTTTTTAAACTGTAATATATTTTTGTGTTAAACAATGGAGAAAAGAGAGAGATACTTACCAACATATGATATGTTACGTTGGTTTTACAATGTTGCTCTTCAGGCTTTGTTTATGGTGTGTTATTCATATTACTTGATTACACCTTGTTGCGGGTTCTGTTTTTGTATGTATTGTTATGTGATAGTGTGGCGTACGGATGGCTTTTTAGATTATTCCCCACATCCATTTTGCTGACAGGTGTAGGTGGTCCTCTACAGTCATTCTTTTGGAACGTCTGGCTAGTGTTATCTACACCCATCCTGCTGAAACGACGTCCAAGGTGGTTTCCTACACCTTTGCTTCTGACACATCTAGGTGGTTACATACACCCATCCTGATGACACGTCTCGGTGGTTCCCTACACCCATCCGGATGGCATGTACATGTAGGTGGTTACAAACACCCACTATGCTGGTGCGCCTAGGTGGACCATACACCAATCCTGCTTGGACGTCTATATGGTAATCTTTATGGTATTCTGGCTCGTCTAGATGGCTCCTGGCTTAGTAACCCATGTATGGTATAGCACAAGAGAATTTTGAATACCATATCGCTTAAGAACACCGTTAATTGCCTAAACCGATCACATTAGGAACTTTATTTTTTGCGTGCTTACAATTGCCAATGAGGAAAAAATTACTTAATTGTTTCTTGGACCTTCAAAGACAAAGTTCCAGTTATAACTATTGAAGATCCACAATGATAGGGCTTGGAGACAATGCGCCCAACCTCGGCCCTGTATGATTTCATTTCATTTATTCACCAAAATAAATCCATATAAGAACATGGTTAAATATTATTAGGCGGGAATAAAATTTGCGCCGAAAAAACTATCATGCTATTATCTAAAATAAAAGAATAACAAAATCCCCAAATCTTAGCACATCTGGTATGCGACGATTGTGTAAAAATAGTACACTTGCGTCAAAGCAAAATTCTACATAATTGTTTGCACACGGCACTCTGATTTTATTATGATAATAATCCTGTAATAAAATACAGTGCATAAACTGTTAGCTTTTGTTAAATTGAGTGTCACGTTGACCTATGCACACTGAGGTTACGTTCGTAACAGACAATCTTTGGCGGTTTTTTCATTATAAAACGTAAAACCGTAGTGTCGTCCTATAGTGACAAACGTGCTGCTCTGAATCGAAAAGAGGGTATTAACAAAAGCATAAGGTGAACTGAAGGGAGTCTATGTGCATGTTACTTTACAACGTGAGCAGTTATTACATAAACCATTGACAGAATCATATAGACTGACGTGTCCCGGATCGTTTTCACTAGAGTAGATAGAGCGTCTTTCTTCGTTCAGACTTTTTTACTTCAACTTAAGCCTGATTAATCCAATATTTCATTATAACGTACATTTATTTATTCATTGAATCTTAAGTTAAGGAACCCAACCACGAACATCACTAATAAATATGACACGAAGTCTGGATGCTTACCGGTTGATTACGTCATCGATAAATCATCCCCGTGCCTTGTCGGTATTGTCAGTTTATGTGAAAACAGATATATTCTTAGCTCGATGACGTTTTCTTGGAAAAACGGTTAAAAATATTTGAATTTTACAGTCATGATCATGAGAATTTACCAGGCATAGCAAAGCAGCATAAAAAATAGATAACACATGAAATTGTATAAAAGCAAATATAATTTGTCAAAGATTCAGTTAGGTCCTAAGTATATATTGAAATGACTCCTAGACTGATTACGGGGTGTGTTATCTTAGTGATAAGTCAGACTGAGGCGTTTATTGTATTAATGGGGGCGATTCCTAACGGTAATAATGTGCCCCATCCCTGCCGCTCCGGAATCTGGCCGGGGGTAGGCCATTTAGTACCAGCCGGTGGAGGTCTACAGAACAAATTTGGAACTGTAAGTATTTGACGAGCATGGTTGGTGAATTGTTATAACAATAGCAATCTACTCTCCAATAATCTCACCGCTCTTTGCCCACCTAATATGTCGAGAAGCTTTTATAAAGACAGTAGGATAAGTGTCATGAAGCTTTATGAAAACTTGAACATAGGCGTTAAGAAACTTTATAAATACTTCAAAGCAAATGTAAGGAAGCTTTATAAAGTGTTTAAAACAAGTGCCATGAAGCTTGATAAAGACGTTTTAACGTGTTTACGCTTTTACAAGATTTGCAAGGAGATACATAAACGTATATAACAAATTTTATAAAAACAAAGAATATGTCACGGCGGTTCATTAACACTTTTTAGCACATCACATTTCTTGGAGCTTTATAAATAATGTATATAGGTAAATACGATAAGGTACATTTGACAATTATATGACAATTACTTGAAGCTCTGTCTCGACTGTATGACAACATTGGGTATATGGTCATTTCATTAACTCCTCAACAGATTTGATGTTGACACAATAGTATATTAACTGAAATGTCATATTATTTCAGGATTTTGAGTTAAATGGTCTCCAATGGAGCGCGAAGTTTTGTCGTGCGGATTCAGACGGCGACGGAAGGAGCAACGGACAAGAATTAGGAGACCCAACCTGCTCCTGGAGGGTCGGTAGGAGACCGCGGCTGCCGGCTTCAGGCCATCCAGGTATAGCAAGATACATCACATTTTGTCCCGATATCATGTATCGCCTATTATTTATGATCTGGTTGTTTATAACCTGATTGTGACATACGCCCTGAATGAAATGTATTATTGCCTGCCTCTGATTTATTACCGGGCAGTGATTTATGACCTGACTTTCGTCTTCTTGGTCTGATTTAGAGTTCTGTCCTGATTCAGATTTTTGGCATGATTGTAGTACATCGTCTAATTTTGATTTATGGTCTCTTGATTCGGATTTATGAAAGGATTCAAGTTCATGTATTGTCTGATTTCGATTTATGGTCTGATTCGGATTTATAGCATGTTTGACTGTGGTAATGCTCTAATTTTGATTTATGACCTGACTGGTCATGATCTGATTTTGATTTATGACATGACTGTGGTACATATCTGATATTGATTTCTGCCTGATCCGGATTCATGGTATCATTGTTGTAAACTGAGTTTGAATTATTGACTGAATGTTATTTATGGCCTGATTTAGATGTATGGTCTGATGGTGATTTATTGCATTAAATTGTTCATCTTACTATGCTTTACATTTAATTTTAAATTGTTAGCCTAGTGTTTTCAGAAGACACTTATGAACATGAAAATCAAATAAAAAGCTAAAAAAAATTAAAATTGTGGCCCTATGAGTTTTGAGTTTGATCAATAAATATTGAGTCTCATTTGCTATCACTTTCATCTGTAAGCTAATTCCTATTATGTGTCAATAAACACAAATGATACGAGGATTGGGGCTGTAAACGCCAACACTTTACTATTAAGTAAATGAAAGTTTGGCTCCCAGTGCACAACTTCACCCTCTGTGTCTTTTTCTTTGTTGTATATAGGTGTATGTGAGCCAGTCAACTCGTTTCGATGTCGGAACCAGATCTCTCCGTGCAATAGAAAGACGCTCGGTTAACTCTTTGTTAACTTATTCGGGAATTTCCTTGGATTATGTTTTAAACACCATTTTCTGTACAGATCACTAAATAAAGTCCCTAATAATAATTTTGAAATCGGCTTTTAATTGGTTCGTGACAAAACCAGTACCGGCTTTTTATCTGGGATTACAATATAAAATATATCGTAATCATATGTTTCAGTTTACCAGAAAACAGACTTCCTGTTTAAACATGTAAGAGATTATCAACTCGGCAACATGGTGTCCATTTGCTGAAGCTTATCTTCTCCGTATTACTATACGATGAAACTGTTTTTGCAACTTACAATTGTTAAAAATCTAATTGCTCTGTCTGAGATACCTGCTCGGTATTTATTAAGAATAAAATTGAGCAAACTTCTTTATATACGTCATCTGGAGAACTTTGGGATAACTACGAGTTATTATTCAGTCAAATGTTTGTTTGGTATTTATCAGGTTATGTCAGTAATATGACGGCATGCCAGTCCAATAAGTGAAAAAATCCAAGAAGGTGCACTATTGGTTGTATTATCATTCATTTTAGGTCAAACATCACGTGACTCTAAAGATAAGACTGTACGAGAAAAGTCAATCGTGCACCTTACTCCCAAACTACAGATACATAACCAACCGATCAGCTTCATGGTGCTCTCTGCCAACCGTGGACTTCAATCTAAAAGCCCTCTGGCTAACGACAGTTTGTTTGAAGAGTAACAATGCTATCTTTACTTAGCACTGGCGGTATATTAACTTTCCAGCATTATGGTAACGCTTCACATCTTGGTTGTGTTAGTATCAACTATTGTTGGAGTGTTAATGTGAATAAAATAAAATTTGTAAGAATCTTAAAAAAAAAAAAACCGGATGTGTCCGGCGGGTGTCCGGCACCGTTGTCTTGATCTGGTATTTTACCAGAATTGGGAATCATAAGGAACGAAACGGTCCTTTGATATAAAAGGATAAATAAATGGAACAGTTGATGTAAGGGTCCCATAAAGGGCCAAAAAGGGTGACATTCGAGCCATATTTGTCTAAGAGTGTATCACTACGTAAAATTGCCCTACTTTCTCACAAATCATTTATACGACGGCCTAGGTTTCAATCTTATTGGATTTAATATCTTATGTAGTGTAATTACTTCTTTGAAATTCCCACTACTGTATAATGCAATTGACTTCAAACCCCGTCCAAATCGTTTGCGATCAAGCCGGTTCTTCCAACGGGCTGAGATTATCAAGATCAACCAAATAATGTGCTGACTGGAGAGTGTCTACATTCTAGTATATAGATACGGAAGGCAGTGGAGTATATTGGCGGAGTAATACAAAGCTAAGTGACCATGCACAGAACGACCATCCATCTGGACGTCTTGACCAAGATTCACTGCAATTCCAGTACACTGTAAACGTGCGTGTACACAGTATGTGGTGAAAGTGCCACCAAAGCCTTATGTAAGCAGCGTTTGCGCTGCTTTGAAAAGTCTCTAAAATTGGCATGACGACCGGAAGACCGCATGAAAATATCCAAAGCGAATTTAAGAAACCGGCCAGAATGTGTTCCTATCACACGGTTTCGTTGCGCCTGGAGTGGCTGCCCTACCTTGTTATTTTCCTGCACTTTTCCTGTCGGTCATGCAAATTTAAGATACTTTTCAAAGCAGCAAACGTTGCTTACATAATCGTAGTAGAGTGTGTATGGGGCCTTGCTAGTGGAGATTGCTTATCTCACTCTATGGTCGGTGTCTGGCAACGGGCTTACTGTAAATTGTTGTTATTCCTGATGATGGTTTAATTGTTGTAGCCAATGAATTTCATTTTATCATTGTATCAAATGAAAATGACTTAATTTTCGTGGCTAATGCATTACACTACGTTATCACATGAAGACAATTTCACTATATTGTCTTAGATTCTGACATTTTTAATCGTCGTAGATAGGATCTACAAGTGAAGTGTTATATCTGTGCATTAAACTGTATTGGTGAAATAACCTTTATTCTCCTTGCTATTTTCTAATTTCATTTGTGATCGTAAATTATTGAATTTGATTTTATTGTCATAACTTATGTATTTGTATATTCATACTAAGCCAATTTCAGTAAAGCCATAGTCTGGCCTTGCATTGTTGTACAACAGACAATCACCCTTTCGATATTGACATTAAGGCATATAAATAATTTGAAGCCATGCAGTATGAGGCATATAAATAATTTAAAGCAGTTAAGTACGTGAAAATGTGTCATACACAGAAACTATTGACAGACATGTTCAAAAGGTTTTATCAGTGACCTTTCAACTCTGATCTCAAATTTAAAGAAAATTTATTGATTTCGTTTTTTCGCCAAACACTATGTGGAATTCTGTAATAGCTTTAATACAATCACTTATATATCAAACTGTATCCTATCTCCAATAAAAATAAATATATATGGTGTATAAATACTTACACACAAAAATCAGCATAAATATTGAGAACTGTAAAAAATTAGGATTTCCTTACCTAGTACGGTAACAGGGGTTGAGACCTTGGTTTATATATCAGGCTGTCTAATCGCTTAATCCTATTATTTCACGTAGGTAATCAGCCACAAACATCCCAGATTACACAGGGGAATATGACCACCGTGAGTTAGGATATCCAGGGGACACACGTCTTACCTGAGGTTAGCATAACATACTGCACCAAAATAAACCCACTTTACAGAGGAGAAAATATCTTTAGACAAAAACAATTGAACATCTGTTAACGTGCTTATTACAAAGAAATGGATTGATTGCTTGGTTGATCAGTTAATCAATCGGTCAATCAATCGATCATAGCGTGTGTGATCGACGGATGGATCGATCAATAAATTCGTAAGATGTTGTATATGTTCTACTCGGGGCATTAAGCCCTTGTTCCGTTTAAAGTGACATTCTAGTGGTTATGAGGCGGTTTGGAAATTAACGTTTCCTTTCTGCCATTTAAGTGGGTACACTGACTCGCCTCGCGATAATTGTCTAATACCTTAGACCGTCGAGTATCGGCCTTCTCGTCTTACATGGTGATTGAGCTTTCTATAATAGAGTTCTGAAGATCAATGTCCTCACATTAAAACAGCACTTTTAGAATGGGACATTGTCGTGCGAACTTTTCCTTCATCAAACTCCCATCTCGATCGATCAGCCTGCCTCTTCTTAGTTAACTAGTATTGAGTCGGATTTCAAACTAGAACATTTAAAAATAGATTAATACAGCAGGAACAAAGATTTTCTAATTCCAATTTTGATTTGTAGCTTTATTTCTTCTCTCATTATTAACGCTAATCGTCCTGGACACGGGAGTCCGCCTGTAGGAATGTCAAACATTGTAAAGTTGCGTTGAAGAAAACAAACATCTAGGATAATGTTTAGAAGTAATGGATAGGGTTTCAGTCCCCGGCTCTGTGTGAGACAAATTGATAGGCATGGGTTAGGATAAATCAGCCTTCAAATTAGTATTTAAAAAATATAGAGATTAACCAATGAGTATGTCTGTTAAAGAGACCGAGGGATACAATCTGTCTGATACAGAAAGATATTTCGTCTTAATCGGTAGATCCTTTAGTTGTTTGTTTCTCTTGTATGCTAAAATGGACCTTTGTGAGAGAGGTGTAGACACTTTAGGTACAAGACGTTGATATTCCTGTAAACCGAGACAAGTAAAATGGTTTCATTATTTTTTAGACCCTTTCCAATTGAAACCCGTTGGATACAAAGTTTGAAAAGTTTGAATCCAAAAAAGCCTCTTTTCCAAAGCGTTTCTGTTTGGTTTCTTCTTCAGAGGAAACAACTTGTGTTTTTTTAATCGGCATGATTTCAAAATGATCTTTCAACCAAATGATCAGGTAGAGAGAAATTTTTTGCTAGAGCGAATCATTCAGCTATTGGTTTAACATAATGAAGCTCAAATGATTGTTGGCTCTTAGCCAAAGGGGGTTTTGGTATCACCAACATGTTGTTTCAGACACTTCTTACAAGTTATAAGGTGTACTACATTTTCTAGGTCCCAATTCAAACTGTCTACCAAATAATTAACATTTCTAGTTTACTGTCCAGCAAAGGGTGCCTTATCTGGTATGTGATTATCTAGTTTACATCTCGCCTTTGTACATTTGAGGACCTGTCTGACACTGTTACAGGGCGATTGTGTTATTTTCTTGTCGGAGCTGAATACCTTCGTCTTACTATAATTTGGTGTTATTATAACTTGGTCTTATTATTACTGGTCAGTTAATATAATAAAGGCCTTAAAATCAACAGATCAAGCCTGATTGAAGGTAACAAGCGTACTACCATTGTATAATAAAATAACTTACCTTTCAGACAGCAGTATATCCAGGAATTTATTAAAGGGATCAGCAGGTGGTGAACTTTCCCAGCAATATCAAAGAGGCTCCATCAAAGTCAGGGAAGGTGGAAAACTACTTGGGGGCTATTTGGAGCAATGCCATTATATAAGGTTTTTTTTACTAGTCTTCCACGGGTCACAAATAAATAAACAACTTCATGAACATTCACATTCCTGTTTATTGGGTCCAGATTAACTCTTAGAACTAATATTTCATTGTTGACCTCTGAAAGTGAAGGAGCACGGAAAACCATCTGAGCTAGTTCGAGCTTCAGTCCCATTATAGAGAAAGGTCTTGTTTTGTACTAACCAAAAACATATTATTAAAAAGTTAACTGTGCTCAAAAACATTTACTTTTCTGTTATCTAAATGAATATTATCATTCATTCTTTCGAAGTATGTCCATTATATCGCTTTGTTCTTTTAAAAGTTATAAACTAAGTGTTTTGATGCTAATCTAAAACATATAGACTTTGCCATGAATATGGTACGTAAATAAAACTCACAAGCCGGTTTCTGTGATCTTATATAAATTGGGAAGAGCCTGGAGAATATAATGTTTCGTTTATTCATATATCTGCCAATGGTGTATCTATTTAATATACCAGAATGTTACGAACATTAATCTAAATTGATCAATTGAATTCGTATGGAAAATGAACATTGTTAACGTACTTGTCTATGATACTCTTTTATCTGTAGCAAATAAAAAAACTGAGCTGTTGGCCTTGGTATTAGTAGTAGTTAACATCTCGAGAAGCTTTCACAGCCAGGGAGAGCCCATGGTGTTTCAATCTGCATAACGAAATATGCAGGAAATACACATATAAGCTAGCATATATTTTATCTGCGTATCAACTAATTGCGAATCTTCTTTATTTAACAGGCGTTGAATCGATACCTGGAGTCACCGGATAAAACGTTACCCTTCATATACGTCGTAAAATACATTGTATATCAACAAGTTATGGACGTAACACGTTGAATTTGTTTTGCGCAATTAAACAATTTTTCATAAAATATGATGTATGTCTCCGCAAGTAACATACATCAGCAAAACTCTTGGGCATCAGCAAATGTAATCATTCATGTAAATGTGATATTTAACAAGCATACCCACTGCTTGTACTAAGTGGCCATACAATACAAAACCGGTACGGCATTGGATTAGATTAACTGGTATCTAGCATAAGTAAAACAGAAAAAAGTATATGGCATAAACAAATAATACTGTAGTTTCCGTCATCAGTAATAAAAATATTATTGGCATGTACAGAATAAAAAATAGTATACGACATCAACAAAAGAGACAATAATATCTGGCACCAGGAAAAGAGAAAATAGTATACAGCATCAGCAAAAGTAATAATAAAATCTGGCACCAGGAAAAGAGAAAATAGTATACAGCATCAGCAAAAGTAATAATAATATCAGGCACCAGGAAAAGAGAAAATAGTATACAGCATCAGCAAAAGTAACAATAATATCTGGCACCAGGGAAAGAGAAAATAGTATACTATTGTTTCCGTGTTGAAACCAGACTCTGGCACCAGGAAAAATTATTATTGCATCAGCAAAAGAGACAATAATATCTGGCACAAGGAAAATAGAAAATAATATATGGCATCAGCTAAGAGAAAATAGTATACGGTATCAGCAGAATAGATTGATTGATTGATTGGTGTTTAACGTCGGCATCAGCAAATTAGCCGATTGTATCTGACATCAGCTTAGTATAATATATAGTATCTGGCATCTGCAGAATATTAAAAAAAACGTCTGGTTTCAACAATGGAGACAATTGCATTGCATCTGGAGATAGACTTTTTTCTGACATAGCGAAAGAGAAAATAGTATATGGTATAAGCTAAGAGAAAATAGTATATGGTATAAGCTAAGAGAAAATAGTATAGGGTAAAGTAAAGGTATCGGCAGAACGGAAAACAATATCCGGTATAAGCAAAAGAGTAAATAGTATATAGTATCCGCAGAATAGAAAACAGTTATAGCAAAAGATCAAATAGAACCTGGCATCTGCAGGTTCTAAAATTGTATATGGCGTCAGTATAATAGAACAAAAGTACATGGCATCAGCAGAATATAAAATAGTAAATGGTATCAGCAGAAGTATAAGTACGCCACAGTATATATCATACTGGATTGAATATCCTCTAATTGCTTAATGCAGTGTGAAATCCGCGCCGGTTGTCAGAGCATTACATAACGTTGCTCAGATGACCTTAGTGTTTATTTCACAACCACGTTTTGAATAAGGTGTAACACCAATCAATTCTTTTGGCTTAAGAAGAAAAAAAAATAAACCTGCTATGTGTTATCTGATTATATTTATATATTATTGTGTTTATTAGATGACCTGCGCTGGACACGGTAAATCTCTATTAGGAGATAGAGAGAACTAAGACTCATGTCCTGGACTTTGTTTCCCTGCGTTGTGGGAAGAATATCCCCTCGGCATTACACACCAGCACGTCTTCAACCTTTATCCCTCAGACTATCTTATAGAGGCGTCCAGAAATTACCCGGAAATTGCGAATGAAAAAAACAAACTGAATGACTGACATTGTGCAACATAAATAGCCAGAAAACAAAACTTTTGGTATAAAAAGTCATGGTGACGCTGTCGAGGGCTTATATATAGAGTGTCCCTGTGTAGTGAAGACAGGTCTGATCAAGAGCGAGGGCTATCTGCTATAAACATAGACACACCATGAAATTGCTTATTATAGCCCTAGTGGTGGTTGTAGCTGCACAAACTAATGGGTTCTCCCAATATGTCGTATCACTGCCGAATGGAAACCGTGTGCCGAGCCCCTGTCCTGGCGGAGGAATATGGCAAGCAATTGGACATATTATTAGCGGTGGTGGTGGAGCAAGAAATGCTTTTGGAACGGTAAGTAGAAACTGAGAGACTGGAGATTGTCATTCATCCAGGAAAATTGATACACACTAAAACTTACAGTCTGGGCAATTAGACCGTTTTTCAAAGTTTTTCAATACGACATGACATTGATGCCGTCAGCAGAGTATGATACAAGGTTGCTTTCAAGGTTTTACTCCTGTATCAAACCCTGTTGAAGACATTAGGCATATTTTTTGTGGGGTGTGTAAGTAGAAGCTAGTTAACGCTTAATTGTGATGAATAAACATATTCTGTTTCAAAGACCTACAATATTTCTACAAATTTATCAAATACATTAGACATGATATTCGTTCAAATTGTCTTGATCAGTTTATATCAATTAAAATGGTTTTTCAATAATTTGTAATGTGTTTTTGAAGAAAAACTGAAATAAATAAGCGAACACCCATACACTATTTATAATAACTTGCTCGGAGTTTTCACAGATTGATATCACGTGTCTATCTTAGAGTGACAAAGAAGTGTTATGGGTTAGAAGCCCAAAGCTAGAGTTGGGGGAAAATTACTGAGGAAGAAATGTTTTCCTTAGGTCATTAAGACTGGATAAGATCAGGTATAGCAGATTTGCCTCGCTGTTTTGTCCATTATTTGTTAAAGTATTTTCAAATTTCCTGAGCATTTATTATCTTTTGAACTAGGACTTCGCTAATAACAACTACGCTTGGACATCTGCACTGTGTCGCGCAGACTCTGATGGTGACGGTGTACCAAATGGGGTAGAGCTGGGCGATCCTCTCTGCCAGTGGACATTTGGCAGCACCAGGAGATTACCTGCACCATCCGGACATCCAGGTAAAATCTTTACACTGATTTCATGTACGTGTATAGCATTCATTTTAGACAGATACAATTGATTTAGATGTATATTTGCCTCTCTTCTGATCGGGTCTGGTTGCAAATTATGCACAGAAACGATTCAAAATAACTTGTCACATTTTTCAATTTCTACAGATATTTGAAAAATTTTGCAAACCATTCTTTTTAAGATAAGGGCAGTTTCTATGAAAACCTAATTTAAATAAATTAATATTCACCTATTGTTGATTATTCATCATAACATGTCTGTAACATGATCATGTAATGTAATTACCATGTAAATTTCTTAAATAGTATAATACAGTTATGGCAAGTCTTGTGGTAAAATGAATATTTTGTTGATGTATATAACGTCAATATTCTTTAACTCGCGAAATGATATTTTACAATTAAGATTGGTTTTAAAATGTACCTTACATTACAGGTATATGCGAGCCATTGAGTTCGCCTCGATGTAGAAACAGAGTACCACTGTGTGCGTGAACCCACACCAGATCTATATTTATCACACCATTTTGTATATATTTACCGAATCCAATAAATCTGTGTTTGTAAAGCTTCAACATTTAAAAGTTGTTCTGTGTTAATCTTATGTGTTTTAACCACGTGCATGTGTGGTATTAGTCGGCAGTTCAGAACAATCAACACGAACAGTAGAATAATTGTGTGGATCAAAGCTGAGTTTAATGTCACTTTCAATGTTTCTATTTCAATCTAAAGCGTTTGGTGTGGGAGACTTCAAGATAAGATCCAACTCAATATTTCGCCTAACAGAACAGATTAAAGAAACCAAAATACAAACAGACCATACACATGCCAGTTATACCATAAGAACGTTGGTACCAATTAAATTGGAATTTAGTCAGAGGAGTAGGTCTACGAGAGTTCCCCCATCTTCACACATCCTTATGTCCTAGTCAGCGTCTAAAAAGCGTCACGAAACATGGACATGTTACCATTTTCGCAGACGGAGATTTTGGAGGAAGCTTTCTGTGGACCTGATGCTCTCTGGGCAAAAGGGCAACAGAAGGTCGATTGGGATGTCCTGTCTGGTCTTGTTTTTGTTTATTGTCGACGGTGGGCTTCATAACCCATTGGACTGGCAAGCCGTCTTGTGAGTGAGATGACCTTAAGTACGCCGTTAAACCCCAATCAAACCCTTTTAGACACTTTCGACAAATGACGTTGTTTCGAGCGGTCTATTTTCGAGAAAATATATTTTAACCGAATGACCGTATAGCAGAATCCATTCTGGTGTAGGTAATAGTGTGCCTGTAAATTTAAGCCTTTACTCCGTAAAAAAGTGTGTCTGTGTTCATGTAAAAAAAAAGTTCAGTACATTATAATGAAAGTTTCTAGTCAGGAAATGCGAATCCCGGGATATAGTTGTAAAATGTCGAGTAATTGATTGAGGTTGAAACGAAAGAGGAAAAGAAACTTTTGTAGAGATTGGTAATAAGTGAGTTGAACTGCTCCTCCTCCCTCTGTGTATCGCTAACAGTGTCGTCTCCAGTGGACACCGGGTATTTTAGGTTAACAGTGATTTCATTTAATTGCTCTAGCACGTGTCTGCTTTCTCGAACAAATATTAATGTGGGTGTTTTGAACGGGAAAACACCTGTCAGCAAACGGTTATTCACAAAAGATTCTGTTAGGCAACTCTTACCTTCTTCCGTTGCCATTAGGCGATACAATCCACTAAATCTAGCCGAATCTGAGGCGATTTGATATCTTTGACATTCAGCCATCTTGACAAATCTACCCAGTCAACAGATTGAAATGCGTCACGTGACGGGGCTTCCCATTTCACAGATTAACAACACCTAGGGTGTATAGCTGTACTGTCAATAAAGCGTAAGACTGCATTGACGATACTTGGATCTAGGGTTATAAGGTTACTCCTATTATAGCCGATGTGTTTTCTGTTTTACGAAATGTTCTCATTAGTTAGTCCTGTTATAAAATAAGGCAGAGTTAAAGTTGGACATCCCAGCGTCAAATAAGTGGGAAAAGCATGAATACGCATTAAACCGCAAATTAACAAAACCTTGCTATGGTTATTTATCGGGAACAGCAATATTAATGGTAGAGATCCCCCGCTATTCCAAGACAAGTATAATATCACCAAGCCATATGACGACTTACAATATATTGGAAAATTTTAGACAAAATGATATTAGCGGAGTTTCATTGGGGTTGCAGGTATTTGTGAGCCAGTGGGGTCAGCTCGGTGTGTTCGTGAACCCTCGGGGTGTGTTCGTGACGGTCAGCAGGGGATCACAGTGTCAAGTGGAGAACAGACGACTCATGGATTGGATGCGGACAGACGGGTTGCTGCTAGCTCTGAAGATCATTATTATAACGCCCAGGGGCAGTAAAAACCCATAATCCACTTGATGAATATTTTCCAAGAAAGAATAAAGTTCATTATCACCATTACTAACTATCAATAATCAAGTTGAACCAATTTAAAGATTTAATGACATTTGGACATTAGACCATATGTTACGGTTATCGGAAACAAAAACAAACGGAAATCTGTTAAAACCTGGTTAAATGTTGATGATTTAATTTGCGTAAAAAGCATTTTGTGAAGACGCTTATCAAAAAACTCTCCAAGTGTGCTTCGAAAGAAACATTCAACACGTTTTTTTGTTCAGGCTCCATTTACAACATTGTAATCTTAATAAGCCTAATAATGCTATACATAATGTTTGAAACTTCCGTCTCACATGGACATATACATACACTTATGTGTTGAATCATTTTGATAAAACGTTTAATACAAATCTGTTTTTTAGATTTTTTAATCAAATAAATACCTCTGATTATAATTTGTTTTATCTCTTTGTTTCTGATTTAGTGCTTACTCGGACTAAACAGTGAAAATATTACTTCATTATACTGGCTTGTACAATCAAGAAAGTCTGGACCACATTAAACGAACATATAGATTTATGCAACACGGAACGATTTGATAAAGTTCCAGCTTTCGTTTATTCAGGTGTGAGGTTGGAGGGAGCTTCATGTTGCCTTGATGTTTTTAGAGCTAAGGGTCAACAGATATTCGATATGTTTGTGGCGTCCCTTTTTGTCTTGAAATGCTCTGTTATTGTCTTGTATCTTGTCATTGTTTGTTGCCAGTGACGTCTAGATGTTTCCTTTACCCATTGTGCTTAATACACGCCGTCGTGTGAGGGAAATAACTAAAGTACGGCGTTAATCGCCAATCAAACAAAGTAAATTAGTTCCGAAGTTGAAATAAATAGGTTTGTCATACTTATTTTATGTCAATCCGTCTCTACTAAATCTACCTGAAACCGAATATTAATATTTATTGATATGAAGCGCATGTCCCAACAAAATGACCCCAGAATGCTCGTGTCGGCCTAACAAACTTTCAACTAGCTGCTGAATTTGAGCGCTTCTAATCGTGTAATTGCCCTACAGTGGAATCTCAACGATGCATTGTGGGAGACGGGGACAAGGCTAGGAATGGGGCGGCATGACAACATGCATTTCGACCATGATGTTCCACTTTTTTAAACGCGGCTACTGTCGCAATTGACATACAAAATGTATCACAGCGTTTAGATTACAAAACATTATTGGACAGTAGTTTATTGATCACATAAAAGTCAGTAAATGTAAAACTTACAATTACACGGTAAGCAGCTGTCAAACTCTGTATCTCTAGGCTACATTATATGATAGACAATCAGAGACAGAAAACTCAGCGTCTAGCTTTCAACTAACTACTTCAACAACAGGTTAAAACGCTTTGGTTAAAGAAACATTTTATTCAGTATTTAATTACACACAAAACTTATTTACATACCAACTGTAAATCACAGTGTAGACGTTAGACGATAAGTTAACTCTCCGCAGAGGTTACCATGTAATTTAGGGTGCACAGTCTAGCTCTAAGATATGTAAATTGTAATGTAGACTATAGTTTATGATATTTACACAGTATTAACAGCTGTAAATATAGATTGTAGTTAAAGAACCCACATAAGGCACCAATGTAGGCTAAAGCGTCATTTTTTGGTCAATGACAGGTATATGCGCCAATTGAAATTAAGCATAAGGTATTGGATCATAACAAGGACATACCTGTGTTATATCGCAGGACGTATCTACAAATGTATAGGCGTTTACTAAGCTTTTATTTGGTTGATGTACCCTTCATGATATATGCATTGAAGTATAGTGTCTACATCATTATGACGCATTCACAGCCTAAGCATTAACGCCCATCAACTAATTTATAAACATTTATCTAAACTCTACCATTGTTAAGACAAAATGGCATATTAACAGCAAATACTCAAAATTAATTGTATCACAGAGAAAAGATGGTGGAATCTACCACTATCACAATTATACAGGATGTCATTTAGCATCGTGGTCTTAGCGGTGTTCGACGCGTTACCACTCCAGCGCAGCACAAATACAGTCTGTTACGATAAAGTGGAATCGTCCGGAATAGAGCACGCCCACAGCACGTGAATACGGCGGCGTCATAGCCATTTCCGGCGCAGCACGCTGGACGAATTCCTCTCCGGGGGACAATATTACCACTACAACACATTTGGCGTAATCCCAGTCTATTACCACCACAGCGTCCTGTAATAGTAATACAAATTTAAGTAAATAATGCGTTTTGGTGAGCTTAAACTCTTCAAGAAAATTTTTGTTTTTTCATGAGCACACGTTTTCATGTGAATAGCAGTGAACATGTTCAAACATAAATTGTTTATTTTAAAACAACAAATTTGAGAAATATGTCCTTCTCTCGGTTTAATAGAACATTATTCTCAATTATACTACAAGCAATGCTGTGGTATGAACGAATGGGTAGACCAGCTCTCCCCTTTGTTAAATTCACCTATCTTTTTAGGAATAACTGGAAACTTAGTTACTTTACGACACTGTTGAACCACACAACAACAACAATTAAAACCATACGATAAACACCCGATCATTATCGTAAATAATTGACGATTTTGTATAACCGCTTAATAGGCGGTCCTGTGAAAATAATGTGTAAACCATTCGAGTTATATGACAATACTTACTTCTGAGGAATTGACTGTGCACTGTGAACGCTAGAACCATGAAGATCAACAAAAATTGAATGGAATTTTTCATCTTGTCTTCACAACAGCATTTAGCGGATTTGGTTTAATGTTTCAAATTCGTCTTTATATATGTGAGAAAGATGCGCGTGCTGCAATCCATACCCGCTGTGGAACAAGTCATTGATTATCCCTATAACACGAACTCCCCCCAGGTGGCGTTGTTTGTGGTTAATAAGACAACGAGGAATCACACGATAACTGTGATTTTTTGTATTGACCAGAGGTAAACAAGTGTACAGTAGGGTTTTTGTGTGCTATTGTAACAGTTGCATTAGGCTACACGTATTTGTTCTGGTCATCTTTTGTTGCTTGAATTGTGCACACAACGTGGCTGTGCAGACTGTGCCAGTGTGAATAAGTACAAAAATAATGCGTGTGGTCAACAAGTGTATTTGTTGGATTCTGAGCTGGTAAACAGGGTGTAATGGAACCACTCTGCGTGCATTGAACAGTGTTGTTCTATTGGTAGTTTATTTATGAGAATACACATGATTCCGATATGACCATGTTAACTGAAACCCGCAATCGTGGGCTCAAATAACAGTCACATCCGTCTTTTTGGTTTGAACGTTTATCAAAACTATTGTCATAATCACGACGAGAACGATGGATTAAAGGGTAACAGAGCTACAAGCCATGAGGGCATTTCTCTATTAATATCGCCCGCGTCGTGTTAGATAAAGTTATACCTTGTGGATTTATTGACCTGCGTGACGTAAGCCATTACACCACTGTCTTTAATTTATTTGCTTAGCAATGGAGGGACGATACCATAGCGTAGCGATTCCAATTATATTCCCCAAAGATCTGCTTTTTTACAAAGATGGATGGAATTTACAAAAACTTTCAAGCTTCAGTTTCGTGAGAAAAATATGTATAACTCATTTGATTCTGCGATTTGAGTTACCAAGAAATATTAAAATTATCGTTGATAATCAGCCCACCATCAAAAAATAAACTGATTCGATAGAACTAACGGCAACTGAGCACAACTCAGCGCTTATGTCACAAAACACCTCGCGCGTCAGTGACTAGAAGCAACTCACGGGAACTAGTTGGTCGCTGTCGTACAAGCACTTGTGTCACTTGTAATTGCTTGGAGCTAGTCACGATCAGATGCAACTGGTCGTAGAAAGTAGAACATAAGCGACTATCTGAAACTGGACGGAAATCAGTTGCTGATAGAAGCAGCAGAGACGCAGATGCGTTTCAAAGCTACGACTGATTAGTTGCCGTCGATCGTCAACTGGTCCACTGGCAATGACCAAAACTAGCCCTCAGTCGACGTAACTGTGTCATAGGCTAGTCTTACGGGTTGGATGGAACCCAAAGGCTCACAATATACCAAAAACGATTCCTATTATGTTAAATTAATAGTGAAAGAGTTACTTCCAATTTCTAAACATAAATGGTTGAACTTGAGCCTTTGATTTTATTTTTCCTTTAGTATTATAAAGGCATTGGCATAACGTTGGGGTTTCGTGGGATTATCACAGCCGACTAAACTCCCAAGGCTGTTTCTAATAGTCGGACGTAGATGATTAGTGCCAGTACGGTTGAAGTAATCATGTCGTGTTACCCTTACATAAAGCAAAATTGTACTGTGGTTTTTTTTTTCTCTTGACATAAATTCAATATGTAATAAGTCTGAACTCATCTAAAATACATTTGTATGAAAAAAGTTCTGACTAATAATCTGGGCCAAATGGGCTTAGAACATGTGTTTTTCTCACAAAAATACCTTAAAGTGGGAATTGTTAACTTGAATTGCTTTCACAGAGAAGTCCAAAATCTTATTTCCAAAAATTTAACTTGCCGTTCCAACTTACCAGCTAGACAAAGCCAAAAGAAATTTAGAAGACAAGCTTTTGCAATTTCATCTACATAACGAATTTACCAACCTATCTTTCCAGATATATGCTATATGCGATATAAATTAGCCGATATTTTTTCATTTCTGGTTAGATACACAACCAAGCGTGTCTTTAATTCGAGATAACATATTTTTGTTCAATAATTTATTAATATGTAAGCTTGTTTATAATAGTCATGTTTCCTGACCATGTGCTGGGTCTGTTTATGTTCCATTATGTATCGTATTGTATATTATTATCTTTGTTTAAAGTCGATATTACCTCCCGTGGGTTGTGGCTGCAAGGATTGTTTTATAAAATGAACGCTCGGCTGAATCATTATACACTGGATATACCGTTTCCCTTAAGGAATAGCTCGACTGAAAGACACGCAGGTATATGCCAGAGATAAAACTAAAACAGGAGCTATTCTATAGTCTAATCAGTATTGTATATAAATACGATTGGTTTTTAATAATGCAAAAATATGTAATATGTTCGCTTAGAAATACAGGGTTTGGTTTGATAATCACATTAGAGCCTGAAAACCCGATTACAAATTTAATGAACTTGTTGTTTTTCATCACTTAGCAGGCCATCTCATGATAATAGTTTTAATACAGCCTATAATATTTTTTCATAATAGGACATATGTTAGATTACTGAACCTTCTAGTATTTTGCTTTGTATTTTACAGTTATGACCTTTTGTGGGGTCGATACAAAGCAATATACAGACGCTAATTCGTCAAACTGATGTCAGTCAGGGTCTATACATCTTCTCGAGACCCGGTGGGCCTCGACGTGAAACTGCGTACCTCACCTTGTCACGCTTTCGTCTTATTTCTGGTCAAACAAGGACATTACACCTTGAGCAATTGATTTCTTCTCTGTTTACCATGATATTCTTTTGACGAAGGCCAGATGTTTGAGTAGCGGAATGGTAACAAGCACTCGATTGGTCTATACATTTCCCCTGTTTCACTTTGGTCTTTGCTTGACAGTCGAACGCCATGTAATAAGTGGCGGCGAGGCAAATTCTGATGCAGACCGTGTATGGATACCATCCAAACCTCTTGAAGATGATTGTATAGGCATATGCCCAAGGGAGGTCATTACTCAGTATGGACGGACATTAAAGATCTAACTGTTTACAGGCCCACAGGAATAAGTCTGACAAAAGCAGACAGCATCTTTGGCTTTGTTCTTAAGGCAACGGGGGTGTTTTAGCCTTCTGTTGTCGGTTTAGGCTTGTATCACCATACATTTTACCTGAAGTCCGATATAACAGATACCACGCGATGGTTTAAGCCAATGATCATTCAGAAACAACGATGTAATCACTAAATCATATCATAATATACATATACAGTTATGTACTTTGCGTGGCGTCTATGTAACCCAACGCCATAATGCAGACTAATACCCATAATAACTGAATTCTATAGTTAATAATGAGAAGGACATGCTTTTTAGCTGCGACTGAGCAGCTCTATAACTCACTCTGTCTGTCTGTCGGTCGGTCGGTCGGTCGGATGGTCGGTCTGTCTGTCTGTCCGTCCAACTTTCCCTTATGACAACGTGAAACAGATAGAAGCCAGACCGTTTAAGATAGAGAGTTCAAATTTGAAGTACAGCTTAATATGATGCTAAACTACACTCCTAT
>JAVFBW010131629.1:0-13734 GCA_034783835.1 Mopalia ciliata
ACCGCACGACCAAATACACATGTTGTAATGATATATATTTGTTTCTAACGTCCATGTTAACCAAACCCTCGCTCAAATGCAACTCTTTATGATTTAGAACACTGCTAATGGTCGTTTTATCATGATCATGAAAATCATTGTGAAAAACAAGTAAAAGTCAAAATAACCGATTTGCATGTGCAAAGCATGAGTAAAGGGATCAGCTATAAAAACCCAATGAATCAGGCAGATTTGTGACAATTATCGAAAGTTAGGATCCATGAACATGCCACGTCTCAATGCAGTCGACAGAAATATTGCCATTGGGCGTTTGCAAGCTGGCGAATGCAAGAGTGTCATTGTGTGGGTTTAATCATACGCAACGTTTCAGTGCAGATACTAGCACCATTTTCAAGCTAATATTAGCTTAACGACTTTTGTTAATACTTAGTGTGTAGTTTAGGGTTACATGTGTTATTCTTGCCAGTCCTTAGCCATTCAAAGGCTTTTAGCTATATAATATAAAACAGTGTACAACCAACTACCATTCAGTTGAAGAAAACTGAAGATTTCTGTATTCAAATAAACAATCTAAAGCTTTAGCATACAGATATTGCCCCTGACAGAAGGTCCAGCTCACATTTCCTTGACACTTTTCCCTTTATTGGGCAAACACTATGTCGTCTCCTTATACTTATTTTCTTGGCAATTCATCATTAATTAGGATTTAGACATCATCTCACCTTCCTGATTTTCTTGCTTGCCTTTATTGGTCAGCTATACTGATTCCACAAGGAAATGACTTCAGTTCTGGTAGTTATGACTTTAAATGAGACCATAAAATAAATCTCAGGCAGCTCCCAGCCAGTAAATCATCGCAACTTACCACCTAGGTTAAAAGGAATCTAAAAAACTTACAAGCTTTGAAGATGCATCTTCCAGGGGGCGGGGCTCAAAGGGCTAATAAAGTTAATCTGCTATTAGATGACATCATACCATAATCCACTATCCACTATCCACTATTAGCAATTTAAGATGATAGTTAGTAGTTAGGTAGTTTCAATCACTCATTTGGGCGGCCAGCCTGCATATTATAATGAGGGAAATAACCTTAAGCATATGTAAAACCCCAATCAAACAAACAAGCAAACGTGAGGGTTTGTTAGTCCCCCATTAGCTGCCCATAATAATACATAATATTTAAGCTTGATTTAAACTTGATTTAAGCTTGATATATAACAGTGGTCGAACTGTTGGATGTATTTTCACAAGTGACAGGTGGTAATACAATTTACTTGCCTTCAGGGACAGGTTATTTTAAAAAAGAATTTTTTTGTTGAATTCTGTGTTAATTGATAAAAACGAGTTTTCACCTATTCTTTGCTCTATGAGTCAGCAGAGTGACTTTAAACATTGATATTTTTCATATTGGTAAATAATAAATATGATCCTTAATTTGCATCTAAGTAACTGTAAGCCCTATTTTACTTTACACACACAAAATAGAGGACAGGTAAAAAATAATAATATTAATATAAAATATTCAAAATCTTTGTCCTAAAACTATCCTATATACACAATTTTCAGAGGGCGAAAATACTAAATGTAAATAGAAAAAGATAAATTTTAAAGCAAAACTAGTCAATTAAACCCAGGAACATTCAAACAACACAAAACCCAGGAGGTATGACAGCTGTTGATAGCAATAACACCAAAAAGCAAATAAGATTACCAGATTTCAAGACGTAATTTAGTTTAAAAAGTCACAAACTTTAAGAAATATTGCATAATTTGAAATTAAGAAATGTTATTTGGGTAACATTTATGTGCAAATAAAACAATTACTTATTAGATAATTATTATAAAGATTAAAGAATACGCAACATATTTTGGCCTAGAAAAGTATTATGTTTGCAATTCTCAATTATTTTAATCAGTGGGACTACTTCTGTAGTGGGTTGAACATTGAAATAGCAGAGAGCCTACATTTAATACATGTACATCCCTAACGGATCAGGAAAGTGAGTAAATGTTATTTTATTTGTATTCAGGTGGAGCTGTTGTTGCAAAACTGAATATGACATGAATAGACAATACATTGGTGGTTCAGGGGAAACAGAGCAGTGAAGATGTCTATGCCCGGGCGAGACTTGTTCTTTTTCCAGCAGAAGGGTACTCGGCAACCTCCAAGGAGGTTTAGAAAAATACCGGAGGAATTGCCTCAAAGTCTCCGATTTGCCCACCTCAGTCCAAAGGTTGCAGCATTTCTAGCTAATAAGGAGAAGGTCCAACATCAGAAAGCAGCTGATGAGTTAGATGGTTTGTCAAAAACAAGCTTATTACCAGAGATAACTCAGTCCTTCCACAATGTGCGGGGTCATATTGACAGTATGCTGGAAAATGATGAGGACTCGCAACGTTATTTATATGACGAAGCTAGGTTATCAGCGCCTAGTGTTCTTTCACAACTTTCTCGATACCTCTACACTTATGACGAAATCTACACATGTATTCCTGGCAGCTTAGAATACTTGTTAATGATGGGATGGAAAGAAATGACTGCTGACGTTGTACCTGTGCCTCGTGAATGGCAGACAGTAGCAATGAGGGAAACCCTAGCTGCTGGACAAAGTAGCGAGGATCTGTTAGGAGCAAGTAGTCTTGAGGAGCAAAGCTCTGGCGACAGAATCAATGAATTAGACTCAGGAAAATCTAAAACTTCAGAAAAAATCTTGGCAGAACCTGCAAAAGTGAGGAAACGTCCGAGTAAAGATGAAGATGATGAGATCAATTTAAAAATCAGCAGCTCCATAAAAAAGGGTGATAAATCCATGACTCAGGTTCGTCCGTCTAAAGGGTTTCGGCTCCATCGATTAAAATCTGTCAGTGGGGAATCACGATGTAAGTATTCTTTTTTTTTAAGTTTAAGCTTATAAAATAATTTGGGTTTAAAAGATACAGCATCAAAACTGTATTAGCCAAAAAACATATATATGATGGTATTTGAACTATTTTAAGAGCTGAAAGTTACATTGACATAACTTAACTACTGTATAAGACCATATATAAGCAAACAAACAAACATAATATGCAGGACAAGATGTAGAATGTTCGTGTACAGAATGCTTCTCACTAGATTATAAAACTCACTCTTTGAGAGGCAATATGAAAAGTGTGGACTTGGGTTCCTGTTAGTGTTGCTCTTGTGGCTACAGTAAAGGGCCACCAAATGCTGATCTGTTGGGGTTTTTGTCTCCTGTGAATGTCCTGTCTCACCTCGTCTTTGTTTGTGGCCTGCAGCTTTGTGTGTTGTTTATTTTACCCATTGGATCTGCTAGCATATTTTCATATTCATTTGAATAAAACTCAATCAAAGCAGTATACAAGGACACTAGGACAGAATGTTCAATGATTTAATCTTGAAATAGCATGAGGTACAAACTTATCATGCTTATTTTTTTTCTGATTTATTGAAGGTAAATTGAATTATCTTTTATAAATCTTTAATCTCTGGATGTTTATTGAATTTAGTGTATTAGTACATTGTCGTTCTTTATTTTATTTCGACTAAGTGCCTTATTACATGTACATGTTAATTCTTAGATTCAGAGCAACTTAGTTTATTTTCAACAACACAATGTTATGTGTAACAACTTGGCTACTACAATACAGATTTATACACCTCTAATTCCAGTCATTAATCTTATTTTATGTTTGAAAAATGGATCTATAACTATCTGTATTTGTCTGGAACTGTCTGATTGTGTTGTTAATAACATTTAATTGAGCTGACACTTCTGACTCATAGTTATTAAACTACAGATATTTTCAACTTGATTGTAAATCGAAACATACAACGTAGCAATTTAATTGGCCAGCCACAACAAATTGAATGGAAATAATTGATCTGACATTTATTTTATAAAGTACACCTTACTATGCTGATCATGGATTTTTTTCTGTTTGTATTGATACGTGATACACTGTACAGTACTGAATGTATAATAATCTCTTCAAATGATATGTGTTTTGAAATCTATGACTAATTACTTCAAGTTAACATTATCAGATTTCGCATTAATGGATTATTATTTTTATTGCATGATACTGTATGATAAAAGACTAGTAGTCTAAAGTGGTCCATACACGTTCAATAAAACCATCTATATTATTGACTCAATATATTGACTCAATATACTGACATTAATACTATTGACAGAAAATGCCCACACACGATTCAATATTTCCGTCAAATAATGCCATCATTTCTTTGGTGATTTTTCAAATTTGTTGCCATTTGTGCTCGTTTAAAGTCGGTGAGGGAATGAAATTCTGATAATATTGACGGAATATAGTGACAGATTCTCCAGACACGGTCAATATTGTGTTTCAATACATTGACGCTCCATTAATATATTGATGAATTGTCAATAAAAATCAAACTGGTTTTGATCTGTCAATACATTGACTCAATGATGGTTAATGACAATATTGTTCATCAATATAGGCCACAGACATTCAATAATATTGACTCAATATATTGAGTCAATAATATTGATGATTTTATTTAACGTGTATGGGCCCCTTAATGGAGTCAAACTATATGTCAAAATTGGTATCAAATAACCCTGAGTTGGATTTATTTTCAAATATCATTGAACTTTTTCTTACACAAAAGAAATATCTATTCTAGCAGAGTTAATTTATCAAGGCAGAAAAAAGGGAACATGTTGAAAAAAGGGAGAATGTTTCTTTTAGGGTATTAAGGCAAAGTAAACTTTAAGTATATAGAATCAATAAGTATCTCAGGCAAAGTTTTCTTGAAGTTTATAAATAATAAAGTCTTTTTAGTTCGACGTTAAAAGTAAAAGGCAGCTAAAGAATAAAATGTTGACAAATTCAGACAGTGTATTTACATTTCCTTTTTAACCATTTTTAGAAATCTGGGCCTCCCAAATGGCAGATAGAAGGGTGTCTAACTCAGAGTATAGTCAGTGACAAACATACTAATTGTACTTCTCAAATAACTTCAGGGGTCACATGTCAAGTGAACAATCAGGATTAAATAATGACTTAATTTGTTTTCTTAAAGCTATTCTTCTCACATTTCTTGGTGTTCCACTTCACAGCTGGTTCTGTTGTCGGCAGATCTCCTGGTTCTATTTCCACTATCGGAGAATATTCACCAGATTTCAGACGTAAGATCTTGAGATATTTTTAAATATGCTGTTGAATAACTGTTTCTGTTATAATAAATTCAGTGTTGTTGATCTTGCCTTACAAATCTGGACCATGCCATTGTCTTATATCAACATTGCTGATATAAGTACACCTTTATCATTCCACTGGCTTATTTGTCACAAAGCCATCAACAGTCAGAATGATCCCCTTTTGGCTTGCTTGTGTCTCAGATACACTTCAAATAGTGGCGCCTGCAGCTCAGTGGTAGCGAGTGCACTTCCTTAATTGAGCCTGCTTTGATTTTACCGTTAACGGATCCGGAGGCTGTGTACAGAGTGATTGGACAATCTGTCGCCATATAAGTGAAATACCCTTGAGTACGCGTTAAACACCAATCAAGCAAACAAACAATCAATCAAATAGTGGCCTGTTACTGTGGTAAAATAAAAGAAATGCAGCTCTCATTATTGAAGTCATTTTAAGTGTTCTATATTCCCAAATATGGAGTAACAACAATGACTTCAATATTCGGAGATGCATTTATTTTATTTTACCGTGACCACAACAGGCCACTATTTGAAGAATGTTCCTCATTTAACGCAGACCGTCCAGGTTTGACCTCTGGCATATGACATTTATGCGTTTGAGTTAAGCAGCCTGAGAAAAAGACCATGCATGTAAGTGAAATATCCTTGAGTACTCCAATGAAACAAATGTGAAAATATGAAATGTGAAATAACAGTGTCACTTTACAGGAACGGAGAGCAAAGCCAAACCTCTGGCTTTTCATTCAGTTTAACAGTTGATACAATTTGAGAACAATACAATACTAAGTGTCATTGAATGCCGATTGTTGCACCATTATTTCAGATCTGCATAGCAATAATACAATATAATTCGGAGCTAATTCAGATCTGATTGGTCACAGTTTAAGTTATGCATGAGTATTGTATAAAAGTAAAAATAATACAAAGATCAAATCTTAAATTATGAAGCAAATGTCCCGTTTTTTGACCTTCAGATTTTCACACCTCCTTCTCCTCTACTATTGTTCAGTTCCAGTTATCATCACCAGTATGCGAAGAAAAAGGTAGTTTACTTTATTATTTGTATACCAATGAAAAACCAGAATTTTCTTCATACATCAGTAAAATGATAATTCACTGCAATGTAATAACGCTTTTTGTTATTACTCTCTGAACTTTGACCCTGTCTGGACTACATAACTTGTTTTGATTGATGCCTGCCCATTCCTCTTTGACAGATGAAAAAGAGAAATTCAGTGTAGATTGCACTGCACCACACTTCACGGTGTAATATCCTCCATTTATACATTTTTTTTTTAAATGCATTTTTTGATTTGTGTTTGTTTTTGTTGTTGTTTGATAAAAATATGAGATACAAACTTTGGTAAAGTATCTAAATTGGCAGTGGACCAGTAAAAACAGTGACAGATGAGTTATTCACACTCCTTACTAGTCAGCTGAATCAGTAATTTTTTCAGTCTACAGCAAAGACTCCAACATTACGAACAGGTCTCTGGGGAAATGTTTAAAAAGTTTGAGGAAGAACAGAGTGATAGAAACTCTGATCATTATTTGGGTGTGTGTATTAGCTGTAGACTCCCCGTCAGCACACAGACAATAGACCCACTAACATGTCGCTCACAGCTTCACATGTGTTAAATCCACATTTAAAACGGTTTAATCATTACTAGTTTCACTAAAAATAACAATCAACCGAATGATAAGAGCTGATTAATATCTCTAGTGTTTGTATATTGTTTGCAAAGAGAAAGAAAATTTTGCTTTCTTCCACTGTATATATTTTGTACTGTGTATGCCTACAGAGATTTATGCCTCAGAACGAATCCAGTATTTTCACTCACATGTTGCTTTAAATAAATTGATGAGACCTTTCTTATCGTTTTTAATATTCTTAACAGCCTAAGTCACAATACTTAAATGAGCCTGGTCTTTCTCAAAAACATATAACCGTTCACTGGATCGAGTCTGCATGTAGACCATCAGGTATATGAGCGGGTCACCTGTTGTGGCTCCGGGTTGATTTTTACGAGATTTCTCTCTTCGTCATCATATAAGTGAAATACCCCTGAGTATGATGTTTAAACCCAATCAAACAAACAAACAAAAACATATCTGATCTAGTTTGCTTCATTCTGATGAAACCGCTGTTTGTTTCTGGATGACCGTCTACCAACGTATACTGTATGCAACCGGTTGGCATATAAGCAGGATGAGTAGGTATTTGGCGATGAATGGGGTTCTTTTGACACTCTTTTACATCGCAATATTTTAGGTAAAAGGAAAAGAAGATTGCATATTAAACAGTAAAAACTCGTCACATGTTAAACTGCTGAGTTGGTCACTGAGAAAGAGGCAAAAGCCTAAACAAAAGAGATTTCGTTGGCGCCATGTATACTGTATAACAAGAACAAGAGCTGTCATTCCTCTTCTCAGCAGACTTCGGCATCTGTTTGAACTTTTGTGGGCAATTAAAATTAAGTATATTGTGACCCATACCCTGATGAATTGTTATTTACTAAACCACCTTAAAATTTGCTTCACAACCATGACGCTCTAATGGTTATCCAGTGTTTGACAGAGTGTCATTAGAATATTCTATTATCTTTGGAATCTTTGGTCATGCAGCATGAATACTGTGTGTAGAAATCGAAAAAACAAAAGCAGATTCTGGACTTTAAATCATGTGTGCATTGATAAAAGTAAGTCAAACATCTGCATAGATGAATGAAAGAAAAGAAAATAAATTCCACTATCGTTTCTTGGTTAATTTTTTCTGCTGCAATGAGGGTTAATTTTGTTCACAGCAAACATGGCCCAGATTCAGTCATCTCATCAACGGATGGAAACGTTCCACAACATGTTACATAAGATCCCAGTCGCAGGTGTTAGACCTTATTTTATCAATTACGCGTGCGTTTGGACTATAGTTTAAAAATAGCCAGAGTAAAGACGCGTTTTGTAGTTGCAGTCTAGAACAGTTCATGTTGTCATCGGTCGTTCTGAAAATGATCCCAGTCTAAGTGCTATACTGTTGTACAATGTATATGTATATATTTTTCTTATCACCTATGTGCCTTGCTTGTATAAAATATTTCACGGCCGATGTCTCACAAACCATACTAAAGCTACCTTTGTTGCACGGCATACATGTGAAAATGTCTTCAACATTTCGTGAGACCATCGTTCGATATTTCTCTACTTTATCGGCGAAATGTAGTTCAATTTCGATTATTGAAGTGCAAATGAGTGGACAAACTTTTATTTATTTTTGTAGCCGTAGTTATGCTAAGTCCAGGCTTTGGTCATATAGACAATTGGCATTAGATCATGCAGAGTGATTACGCGGCGGTGTTGTTGTAGGCGCGTGTCCACGATTAACGGCCCTACAGGAGGTTAATCATTACACAATGCAGTCATTAATGGTCATCAAGTGGTACACATCAATGTGTTCGAAACTTATGTCCCATTTGAAGCTAACCTTGAACAGAAATGATAAGGATCTCTGAGTAGAGGTGTTCGTAATGTTGGAGTCAATATGGTAATTACACTCACGGCTTGTAGTGATTTTAGCACTGCAGACTAGTAACTTTTATAAACTACTGACCAGGGGAAGATTTAGCAACATTTTAACACTTTTATGCACTGGAAGGCTTTTGTGAAGCTTAAATTTATTTTGTGAAGAACCAATCCATTACTTTCTAACATATGTGCGATTGATCTTTAAAATATATCTTTGAAAAAAGTGCTAATTGATAATATGTTAGAACTGTACAACTTTTTAAACAAAGCACAATGTAATTTTTTTATAGGTTGGATTGTACCCTATCGTAGCCAAGAAGATATTTGTGTGGAGGACGAAAATTCACTGGAGAGAGCTATAAAAATTTTACAAGCAGCAGTGAAAAAAACGTAATTCTTCTTTAAAAAGCCTGTTTTTCAAGACAGCTGTAATACTAAGTGACTGTCATTTTGCACACATTATATTAGATTTACCTTCCAACTTGTGATGACAAATATTTTATAACATCTATGTATTAGCCCATATTAACAACTCAAGATAAACATCTAGTCAGAATCTTGTCTTTGGGATATTATTTTGAACCTGAGAGGATTTATCAGTTTTAATTGATCAACATCCCTGTGCCAGCATGATTATTTTTAGAATTATGTATATGCTTAATAGAGGGTACATCAACGAATTATTTCACTCTTTAATCCTGCATGGGATCCTCTGTTCTGGCATGCACACTTTTTTTGCACTAAATTTATAGAAATATAATTAAACAAAATTTTTTAACAAATTATTTGTTTGCAAATTTCATTGGCATAGTCAATTTTCAGTTTAAAAATTATTTTAGTTTTAGAACACTGTAGTCTGTACAGTTATAATCGCAGTTGAAATTATCAATACTTTATTTCCCAAAACTTGATCAAAGGATGGAATGTTATTCTGAAAAAATGACTTTTGTGGATTTCAGAAAGGAGCAGGTATTCGAGGTAGATGTGGGCTTTAACCAGCCTGTTATGGTGAGGTACTATGAAGACGGTGAGGCAGTGAAATATTCTAAGAACCGAAACAAATCGGTTAACAACCCCATCTATAGTGGACAGAAACCTAGGATCCCTGATCTAGGAAAAGACACGGGAAAGAACATCATGAAATCAATCACCAATGACGGAACTACTTCTGTCATGTATCCTTGAATTTCTATCAAACTTGTCCAGGCCACCATCCCAAATCCATCAAACCCTAGGCAGAATTAGGAATCTTTTTTTTTTGTTTTTTTTTTGCGTGTGGCTTTGTAGAACTTTGCTCTCAACCAATCAGTTGCTTGTCAGTAGTGTTTGGTTGTATGTGCTCTACTATTATACAATAGTATAATATTGTACTATCTGAAAAAATATATTAGTCTTTTCATTCCGATTGGAACACAGAGCCGTCATATAAGCGAAATACCCTTAAGCATGGCATAAAACACCAATCAATCAAACAATTTTTTTTCCGAAGTGGCGTGTGCGCTTACTAATCCTACCGATTTCTTCCAGTTTTCCACCATAGTTAGACAAAGAGCATTGAGGAGTGGACAATCAGTCCTCATAAGTTAAATACCCTTGAATACGATGTTAAACCCCGTTAAAACAAACAATCATTGTGAAGTGTCCTTAGACTATGTAAAAGCCTGTATGCGTCAACCATTCAGTCATTCTTTTTTTTTTTAGCTCTGGAGGAATATATGCTGCATAAAATCAATCCATCAATCCTTAACTAGTAATTAGTTATCCTTCAGGTCGTTTAGCAGTAATTTCATCACAGTCAGGATTTGGTCATCCAGGTTACTATACACTGGCTTACGATGATGAGATGGGCTCCAAACTTGTGGCGTGTTTCACTCCATCAGGGAGAGGAATCTGTTTACATAGTAATGGTGTCGTCAGGTACTGTCAATTCAATATGGCTTTTGATTTTATACCTCTGACCTTAGACTCAAAACAAGACATGAAATTGACAAGATAAAATACCAGTTTAGCTGAAATGCTAAGCACAAACCAGGCCTGTGCTGTTGGCGAGGACAGACTGAACAGGGTCTTCCCATGGTGATACAAACTTATTTTAGGATGACAGATTTATAGGTTGCACAAATTGTTTGCCGTGTTTGTTCAAATTTGCATTTTTGTTTTGACAAATTTTGTATTTCAGGTCATCAATGAAGCCTACCATAATTAAAGCAATTTGGTTTTAATTTCCATAAATATACATTTAAGTTTTTAAAAAATCTGCAAAGCAGAGACAAATGCTAATGGTAGGTTATCTCACAACAGTTTGGAAGATTATGCCAGAAAAGATGTTAAAGGTCTAACATAATCTGGTTCTAAAGTATTTTAAATACGCTCTGAAATATTTTATTTGGACTTCATATTAAAATATTTAATACCTGTTGATATATGTTTAAGAAGCTGAAACTTACATTTGAGCCATTCAGGACAATAGTAGTCTAACTACATATTTTATGATTTGGCTTCAAAGATGCGTAGGTTAAACGTAAAAAAAGAGTAAGCAGAAGCAAAACAGTCATGAAAGTAAAACATTATATATTGCAAGTTAATTTTTAAATATCTTATGGTCTTTAGGTTATTGTTTACAGAAAAGATCAACTATCGACCATTTTTGATTAACACAACAAAAATTGATGCAGATTGCAACTATAATTCAACAAATTATATACCGCATTGACTCGAACATTACTACTCAGATCTCCTTATCATTTCTGTCCAAGATTAGCTTCAAATGGGACCTAAGTTTCCAACACATCAATGTGTATTGCTCGTTCCATTAATGACCCATTGTGAAACGATTAACCTCCTGCAGGGCCATTTGTTTTTCTATAAATACTCTTTGTGTTCTAGAATGAAGATATGACTCCATCCATTTAAGAGCATTTCCATTGATACCATAAATTTGTAATTTTCTTAGCAGGAGTTGGTGGTCAATACGGTCAAATGCTTTTCTGAAATCTATCAAAACTGAGCCATGGTTTTGATAGAGGGTGGTAAAGGGTGCCATGTACATGTCTTTCAAGGATCTTAGATAGTATAGGTAGGATGGAGATGGGTCTGTAATTTTCAGCTTGAATTGTGGGGCCAGATTTGTGAAGTGGAATAACTTTAGCTTCTTTCCAGCATTGCTGAAAAGAGTTGGATGACATGTAATGCTTAAATTTAAAATTTCAGTGATAGAAGGTGTAATGATGTGTGCACTTATTTTTAGAAAACATGTACTAATTCGTTCCAGTCCAGTCCTCTTCTTCATATCAAGTTTATGAAGGTATTTTAATACAGTTTGCTCTGTAATAAGAGGAATTTTGAAAAAGTTTTCTGGTGATTTTCTTTCCGAAATAAATTTTGAAGTTTTTTTAGTTATGGGGATGGATGTGTATCATTTGCTGAAAGTAAGTGCTCTGCAGCATGAACGAAGAATTTGTTCAACTTTTTAATTGCACAACATCTTAGTTCACACCATGTCTTTCTAGTTTTGAAATTGATGTTTGAGCTCATAGGCCTTTGTAATGGAAATCCAAGCTTTACTCATTGTTTTTACCAATGGCCTAATAGAAAAAGCTGAATCTTCATTGGGATTAAACAAGAATGTAGGCCTATGAAAATGATCAATCTTTTGACAGCTCAACAGATATATGCTAATATACAGTTTGATGAATATGCAAACAAATTAATCTTTATTTTTGTCTACATAACTCCCTAACAAGAATTAAAATACATTCAAAATTTTTATTTTCAAACCCTAAAGATGCCATTTAGCTTGATTTAAAAACTAAATCCTTTATCACCTAGGTAAAAAGGATAAATCTATACTGCAGATTTCCTCACTTCATCCAGTGTCCTATCGACCAACATGTTGGTTTTATATAATTAATGATTAAGTTAGTAAAATTTAGTATTTATGCTTTTTGAACATATAGAACGATGAAAATGTAAAAAAATTGAGTTTGAAGCTTTATTAACGATGAAAAGTTACTTAAATTGAGTATTTATTCAGTTTGCAAAAATATTGAGTTTTAGGCAAAATCAAATTGGGTTCGATAAAGAATTTTTTGTAGAAAAACCCCTGGGGAATCTACAGCTAATATACACACCCAACTAATGATCAGAGTGGCTAATGCTCTGTTCTGCCTCTATCTTTTCAAACCTTTCCCCAGAGACCTGTTCGTAATAATCAAGTCCATATGGCATGACAGTGTCACATACGAGAGTTCAAATGTTCATCTGGCAGCATAGCTGAAATTCTGCTAAATGTGGCATAAAACATTTAGCAATCAATTGGTAAATCAAGTTACCAGTACTTCCCATTACTCTTTCATGTGTGTCTGTTGGTACAGATTGTTAGTGAACAAAAAGGGAGGTCACTTGGCTGATACTGATGGAACAATCACCAGAAAATGGCGTTGGCCAATGGGTGGCATGAAGCTAACCACACCAATCTGTATACAGGTATCGTAATCTAAAACTCTTTACAGGTCCTCATCCAGGGTAAAAGATTGGGCACCATTCATGTACTAATTATGCAAGAATAGGCCAGGGTAGAGTGGCTGATAAAGTCAAAAAATTTTTGGTAATTGTTTTTGCTAATATTATATACATCATTTTCAAAGAAATCTGAGAAGAAGACATAATATATTTCAATTAAAAGAAATTTGGGGGAGCTAATGGGTTTGGTAAATTCGGAACATAACTAGTTTCCAAAACAATGACACAGAGGTGATAGAGGCAACAATATTGCCACCAAAACATGCTAATGCCAGCATTTACCTGGCACAGTCATGCTAGATTTACTTAGACCTAAAGGAACGTTGACGTTCTCCAGCATAACTCCCCGTGAGGGAGCGGGTGGGCCATGGCCCTGCAGAATACTCCTTTGGCTTCCTCGGTCTATCGTACGAGGCGAGAAAAGAGGTTGCTTTCTGTTGCCCTGGTGTTCGCAGAGCTAAAGGGTAACGGGAAGCATATGTTTGTG
>JAVFBW010131640.1:0-13733 GCA_034783835.1 Mopalia ciliata
AATGAAGCAAAATATATCATATTTAAAAAAAAAAATAAGCAAAATGAATTTGAATATATCCAAACATTCTATGTTCAATATTTTTTATTTATTTATTTTTTTGTAAAGCTGCTTATGTTTGAATTTCCACTGATAAGTTTCATGTAGAAGAGTATGGTACCAATCCAAAATTTGGAGTTGTCACTGTACTGTACTGTTCAAACGTATAAACTTTTTAACTCCTTCTGCAGTTATATTCTAATTGAAATCTAGAAGACTTTTAGCACATACAATGATTATTTTTTCTTTTATTAACTAAACATTTATCTTTGCAGGTAACAGACAAGTTACAAGCACTGAATGACGAGTTTGAGGCTATGACCCAGAAAAAGAAGGAACTAGAAGATAACATAGACCTGTGTCAGAAAAAATTAGAGCGAGCGGAGAAATTGATAGGAGGTTTGGGTGGCGAAAAGGATAGGTGGACGGACGCTGCTAAAATGCTGGGAGAGAGGTACATTAACATAATGGGTGATGTGTTGTTATCATCTGGACTTGTTGCATACCTTGGGGCATTCACCGTGGATTTCAGACAGGTAATCAAATGTGTTATTTCATGTTTCTAAAAATTAATCACACTGACACAGGGATATCATTATTTCATATTGTTTGTTATTTTTGTGTTTGTTTCATGTTTTGTTTCGTTTTTCAATCATAATTTTTTATATGTTTACTTTTGTTGTTATTTAAGAATATACTTTTTATGAGGCAAGTAACCACATTTGGGTTTTTATACTGATATTTTAACAAAATGATTCGCCCTCATATTTTTTTTATTGCTATTATGTGTGTTACAAAATTATCCTACCAGTAACAGCCATATAACATTGACCAATTTTTTCTAAATATACTTAGTCATGGTGATTCTCATGGTTGTTATATAAAACTGTTTTAATCTTGATACATTTTGTATTTCTCCTCTCCAGGAAATCACAAAAGACTGGCACAAAATGTGTGTGGAAATGGAAATCCCTTGTTCTCTTGTGTTCTCCTTGAACAGTACCCTAGGGGACCCAGTGAAGATCCGAGCCTGGCAGATTGCTGGACTACCAGTGGATGCCTTCAGTATTGACAATGGTATCGTTGTGTCAAACTCTAGACGATGGCCTCTTATGATTGACCCCCAAGGTAAATTTTTGGGAATAATTCACTTAATAGCCCTCTGGCAACATGGAAGGCATGTATGTACTGAGCACGCATACTGTCTTAACTTAGCGATGGAGAAAAATAAATCTCCAGCATAACAAGCCCTTCTTATTCATATTTATGTAAATGCAGTTATTCACTGCAGTGGTGCAGAGCCATCATGTAAGATTAGAGGTAATATGCAAACAACCTTCTCACATATTGGATAATTTTGAAATTGTTTATGACAAGGTCCATTTGAAAACATGTCGAACAATAATTTTCACACCTAATGACACATACAGAATTTTTTATCTTCCAAAGTTCCATAATATAAGACCCACAATATTAAATACAACTAATGATGGGGGGAAAAATTGCAACAAAAATATGTTGGATGATCTATGTCACCCATTTGACTGCAATAATGACAATGTAATTTAAAATAAAATAATTTAAATGAAATACTACAATTTCAAATTGGGTGTGTTTTATTTTGAATTATGTTGGCTGGCTGGCAGAAATCAACAGTAAGGGTTAAATTTGATGTTTGAAATTGAGTGTTCTCAGATTAAAAGTTTTGGTTGAGTCAGTGTTAGCAATCTCTTTTGATAATAAATTACCTCAAATCGTCATTAAGGGCATTGATATTATGGTGGTGGTTTTGTGTGTATGTGTTTTGTTCATTTTCCCTCAGATTATTTGGCTTTACCATTCACAAATGTGAAGATATATATAACAACAAATGACTCACAGATATCACATATTTTATTTTCGCTACAGGTCAGGCTAATAAATGGATTAAGAATATGGAGAGGAATAATCAGTTGGGAATTATCAAACTATCTGATGCTAATTATGTGAGAACTTTAGAGAACTCTATACAGTTTGGATACCCCGTATTACTGGAGAATGTAGCGGAGGAATTAGACCCTCTGCTGGAATCAATTCTACAGAAACTCACTTTCAAACAACAAGGTGTAGAATACATCAGATTAGGGGACTCTGTGATTGAATACTCCTCTGACTTTAGATTCTTCATAACTACACGGCTACGTAATCCTCATTATCTACCTGAAGTTTCTGTCAAGGTGAGAAAATATTAGTTAATATGACGCAAGCTTTTGTGTCAAGATTGCTAAGTAAGTTGTAACAACAGGCTCAACTGGTAACTCGATGGTTATCTTTCTGAACTATGAATTTATTGATTACACTATTTCATCTCAAGTTTTTACTATTTTATTTTATTTTATTTTTTTTTTTTTTTGCCAATGTAGTTTGTGGAGATTGTCTTTAAAAAAAAGAATTAATTTTCACACAACACCTTTCTTATCTGTATATTTTTTACTTCTTTTTTTTTTTTTTTACATTTCAAGCTTCACAAGAGATTTTATAAGGTCACACTGCGTTGAAAAGAATGATATCTTTTTTAATATTAATAAATCTTTCACTTTCTTTTCAGGTTTGTTTGCTGAACTTCATGATCACCCCACAAGGTTTACAGGATCAGCTACTGGGGATTGTGGCTGCAAAAGAGAAACCAGAGCTAGAAGAAAAGAAAAACCAGCTGATTCTTGAGGGTGCTGAGAATAAAAAACAACTCAAAGAAATTGAAGATAAGATCCTTGAAGTCCTGTCTAGCTCACAAGTAAGTTGTTCTTTCAGGGTAGATTTAAGTTCTTCTGTGGTTGTGACTTTTTGCACATGCAAGTCTATTAATATTAATAGTGTGAGTTTTAATTTTAGAAACAAGTGTAGAATTCCTCCGGACACATTTGTTAGATGCTCAACCTTTTGTCAGATAAATACGAAACTATTTGGTTACTATGTATATGCATCTGGGCTATTATCGAATTTAGTCAGTCACAATTTTTTGCAAATGTAAAGGAGCATGTTGTTAAGCCCATTAAGATTATAAATAAAGATGTCATTGGCTTGTTAAATCTTGTTCAAACTCACTTTTGACAGGTTTAAAACATGTTTGTGTTTGATTAGGGTAACATTCTTGAAGATGAGACAGCTATAAAGGTACTTTCATCCTCCAAGACTCTATCAGAGGAGATTTCAGCTAAACAGGAAATAGCTGCTGCTACCGAGAAGGAGATTGATGAAACAAGGAATGGATATGAGCCCGTGGCTGTTCACTCCTCCATCCTCTTCTTCTGTATCTCTGATCTGGCTAATATTGAACCCATGTACCAGTACTCTCTCACCTGGTTCATTAACCTATACCTACAGGTCAGTGGTGTTATTTGTCTAACCACAACAATATTTGTTCTATAATTAAAACATTGATTATTGTTTAAAAACCATGCTTATTTTTACAAAGTTTCCTTTAAGTTTTCTACCATAACTAAGCAAGAAACTGTTTGAAGTGAAGAATCTGTCGTCATATAAGTAAAATATCATTGAGTATGATGTTAAACCACAATCAATCAATCAATCAATCAAACAAACAAAATCAATCCAACAGTAAATAGACACACAACGACAACCATAGTGTAAACTTATGAATAGTTTCACTATTGTAAATCGGGATATTTGAACGTAATTTATTAAAGTCTGAGTCATTTTCAAAAAGTGTTTAAAGCATTCAAAAGGAAATTAACCAAGGATTCAATTTATTCCAAATATGTTCTTTACAGTCCATCACTAACAGTGTCCCATCATCAGACTTGGAAGAGAGAATTCACAATCTGAATGAACACTTCACTGACAGTATATACAGGAATGTGTGTAGATCTCTCTTTGAGAAAGACAAGTTACTATTCTCCTGCATTCTGTGTGTTGGAATCATGAAAGGACAGTAAGTACTCTCTGTTGGTATTATTTGAAAATCCCTATGACTGAGAGTCGAAATGCCATTACTACTGGAAACCCAAGTGGCTGTTTTTATGCAATAAATGTTTAGATTTCAAGGAATAAGAGCAGTAGCTTTCAGTATAATCCAGTATTTATCTAACAGTGAAGTATTTTATTAAACTTTAAGTGCATAATCTCTATTATTATGTGTATAAAGACATTACAACATTCTTGTCATACAATGCAGCCTGTTAAAAAATTACCTCATGCTGAATTTCTAGATTTGAAGACCGTACATGTACATAATTGTTAACCTTATTTCATGTCAGAGGGAAGATTGATGACGATACATGGCGGTTCTTACTGACTGGTGGGGTTGCTCTAGACAACCCCTACCCTAACCCTGCTCCCGAGTGGCTCGGGGACAAATCATGGTCGGAAATAGTCCGTTCTTCCAACCTTAGCAATCTTAATGGTTTTCACGAACGTAAGTTCAATAATAAAACTTGATTTCAAGAAACTTTTCCAGAGATTACAAACTTATTGTGATCTGTTTTTAATAGTACCTTAGGAAGTTTTAACAATTTTGTCTGTGGTTGACTTGCTTAAATAAGTATATCTGTTATTTGTTATTTCCTAAGTACCAACTAGAATAAAGCGTGTGACAATGATTCTGATATAACAGTAAACTTTGGAAATTTACATTTTTTTTGTTTTTGCCAGTAATTGTTTAATGTAGTTTTTGTTTTCCTACTAAAGATTTATTTATGATTTTTTTTTTTTTTTTTTTTTGCTTTTTTATAGACGTGGTGTCAAATTTGTCCAAGTGGAAGCAGATGTACGATTCAGCTCAGCCCCATGAACATAAATACCCCAAACCATTTGATGTTTTAACCGGCATGGATAAGATGGTTATACTGAGGTGTTTCCGACCAGACAAAATGGTGCCCGCTGTTCAGGAATTTATTGTCGACAACATCGGCCAGTCATTTATTGAGCCGCCAACCTTTGATCTTGCTGGGTCCTTTGCTGACTCCAACTGCTGTGCTCCGTTAATCTTTGTGCTCTCCCCTGGAGCTGACCCCATGGCCTCGCTCCTCAAATTTGGTGAAGATAAGGGTTACACTGGGAACAAGATTCAAACCATATCCCTTGGACAAGGACAGGTACAGTGGATTAGTAGATCAATGATTATCTACCTGCTGCTGGAAGCAATGCATTACAACTAATCCTTATCTTAACTGAGCATTTTGCATCATTGGAACACATGCCAACTCTACATATGAATTAACAGACACCTTATTTCATAGGCTTGTTTTAAGTGCTTGTTTTGTGCAATCAGAGTATGTGTCTTCAGTTTACCCAGATAACACCATTACTGGTGTAATGTGTCAAAGTTAATAATAATATGTATACAATAAGGTTATGTCTTCAAGACCTTTGTTTTGTTTCTAAGGCTCTTATCATCAAATGCAGGTGACTGCGCATAAGTGATTATTAGCAAAGTACTACAGGTTACAGTCAATGGTTTACTTGTATTATTTTCAAATCAGGTTTAATTTTTAGGGTGAATAAAAAATTAATCAGTCAGTCAATCAATTATGAACAACAAATCAAAAGTAAGTTAACATGTAATCTTAATTCACTCAAATGAAACTTAGCCATTAGTTAAACTGTCCAAAACACTAATCAAATTGTTAATACATGGTATAATTATTTCAACTTTTTCTTTATCTAGGGTCCAATAGCCGCTAAGATGATAGATGTTGCTCTGAAGGATGGTACCTGGGTGGTTTTACAGAACTGTCATTTAGCCACCAGCTGGATGCCCAGGCTAGAGAAAATCTGTGAAGAGGTATTCAAACCAAATTCTCTCAGAGATCTTGTGCATTTGGACAAAAATATGTTATTTTAATAGATTAGTTTTTGACAGGCTTGGAAGCTTGTATAATAATATGACTTTTGCTAATTTAATGATATCTGCTCTCAGTTATGATGTATCTTTGATATTGCTTTTTGAGCTATTGACTGTCCTAGCCGCACTTTTGGAAGTTGTAACTTATTCATAAAAACCTCTTTGATTTCAGGTGATTATACCAGAAAGTACTCACAAAGATTTCAGACTCTGGCTCACCAGTTATCCTTCAGATGAATTCCCGGTCTCCATTCTACAAAATGGTATGCCTTTTAAATCTGTCTTTTTTTTTTTTTCTTATTTCATAAACCTGTTTTAGAAACGCTTTAATTGTATATCCATCAAGTTCTTATACATATATAAAATGAAAAAGAGTTTATTGTATATCTGTGAAGCAATTTTTTCATCATTTCTCTTTCATGAACACATTAAAGTAAACACTGGTTAACATTATTCATATTCATTTGTACATCCATCAAGTTCTTATAGTTACCATATATAAAACTTGAACAAGAGTTTATTGTGTTTGTGGGCAACACGAATGGAAGTATTTTTCACATCATTTCTTGCCTAAACACATTTTAATTCATTTTAATATTAAGATTATTTATGTACATTATTCTTGTATTACTTAAAAACAAAATAGACTTAATTTTACAGAATGTTTCGGCCTATGTCCGCGGTTTAGTGGGTAGCGTGTCGGCCTACTCAACCTTCTTTATTAAACCTGTCATGAGGTCAAATCTTTCAACATCAGGTCACAAGATACGGTTCCACATTTGCTGGGGTAGTTTTTACAAGGTTTCCAATGTATTTTACCAGGAACTGTGTGAACCTTGACAATCCGTTATCACAGTGTATTTGTTTGATTTCAGGTGTGAAGATGACGAATGAACCACCTAAAGGTTTAAGAGCTAATGTTTTGAGATCCTATCTCAATGATCCTATATCAGATCCAGCCTTCTTTAACAGCTGTAACAAGGTATGTGGTCTCCCTTAAGGAAAATGTTTGTTTTTTGCGTGACTGGTAGTCGTATCTGCTCTAACATGAGTTGGTAGGGTATCCTGTATAACACGAGTGGATCTAAAAAAGTAATCTTAGGGTCCAGCGTTAATGGGTGGGATGTAACGTATAGCATGAGTAGGTGGAGTATGTGGTCTAATTTGTGTGGGTGGGGTATAGAGCATAGCTTGAATGGGTAACCTATGAAGTCTTACATTAGTGGGAAGGTTTCCAGGTCTAACTTGAGTGGGTGGGATATCTGGTCTAACGTAAGCCAGTTGGGCCGGGGTTCTGACTTGAGTAGGTAGGTGCTCTGACTTGATTGGGTAGGTGTTCTGACTTGAGTGGGTAGGTGTTCTGACTTGAGTGGGTAGGTGTTCCTTCTATACATTAAGTGGGTGTATCAGGTCTTAAACAAGTTTTATTAGGTTTTTATTAAAATACCTATTTATTGCTACTTTTAAAAGGGATATGGAATGAAATGCTATGTCAACTATTGAAAAATGTTTATTGTTTTATTTATTTATTTATTTTTTTTTCAGCCTGAACTTTGGCACAAGATGTTATTTGGGTTATGTTTCTTCCATGCGCTGGTACAAGAGAGAAGAAAGTTTGGTCCTCTGGGATGGAACATTCCCTACGAGTTCAATGAATCTGATTTACGTATCAGTTTAAGACAAATTCTGGTCAGTTTGCTTCTTTTATTTATTTATTTGTTTAAGCCAGTTTAAAATAAGGAATTTTTGACAAATTGTGTCCAGTTAAATTCCAGGTAAAGAAACAAAAACATACATATAGCTCTAATATTAATAATGTAGAAGAAAATTGTTATGACACCTGGTGAAATCCTATAAATCCCTTTGCAACTTAAATTATAATCCTGTTTTAACTAGAGTTACTGCGTTCCTTTTTTGCAGATGTTTTTGAATGATTATGAAGAGCTCCAGTTGACCGCCCTAACCTATCTGACAGGAGAGTGTAATTACGGAGGTCGTGTGACAGATGATAAAGACAGGCGATTGCTCATGTCAATTCTATCAGTCTTTTATAACAGAGATCTTGTTGACAATGACAGTTACAAGTATGTATTTCATAGCAAATCAATCAATTTTAAATTAAGGGCGCATTGTAAAGCCAGTTTTAATGTTAATCTTTTAAACTCTTAGTTCAATTGCAATGTCTTCTTTTTTGCTATGTATTATTATGGATTACACTACTTGTATTTCATTCACTGGTAAACATGTTTTATACCTGTTGTTTTCTGTTTGGTTAATAATTTATTTCACAGTGACTTATATAGCCAGTTGTCTCATTGATTAAAAGGCTATTTAACAATTAGGCATGGGGATTTGGTAAAAATTGTCATTGTGTTACTCTGGTGATTCCCGGACATTAAAAGCAGAGTGAGTCACATGATGTGACTCCTGTAATCGCTGGGGTGGTTTTTATGAGGTTTCTTTCAGGTTTTCCACTGTAAATAGACAAGGAGCACTGTATATAAGTGAAATACCCTTGAGTACAATGTTAACCCAATCAAACAAACAAAAATATTTATTTTGACAATACATGTACATCTATTGTATATATCCATTTGTTTATAGTAGGTTATCACAGTAGGCTTTGAATTATCTCAGTTTTAATTTGTTTTTTCAAGTATTGTATATGTTTATTTTAAACCTTTACAGGTTCTCTCAGAGTGGATTATACTTTGCACCAGCAGAAGGGAACTATCAGAGTTATATAGATTATATCCGTAGTTTACCTTTGATACCAAATCCAGAAGTTTTTGGTTTACACGAGAATGCAGATATAACCAAAGATAATCAAGAAACACAACAGGTAAACACAGCTGCTCACAATCATACCTCTTATTTGAAAATTATCCACATTCTGACACACAACAAAAGTGTTACAGGTAGAATTTCAAAATACAAAATCTGGTTTCTTGTATTAGACTGGATGAAGCATAATTTAATTTATGTTTGGCTGAAATTTTGATAAAATTTACAACTATCTGTGAGAAATTACTATTATCAAGGCAGTTATGCATTAAACAGTTACTGGAATGGACTTCTGATCATGGTGATGTATTTTATCATTTTATAATTCTGTAAAATAAAGGAAATTTATGGAATACCATCTAATTGGCATATGAATCATCTGTCGTTATTTCGTTTTTTTCATTTCCTAAGAAGGTAGTTCAAATATTATATTTTTCATGTTTTACTACTATAGTCTGTTTAAACAGTAAGAGTAAGATTTATGTATATTTCAGTTATTTGACAGTATTTTGTTGACTCTGCCGCGTCAGTCAGGAGGGGCAGGTAAATCTTCAGGTGATGTCATCCAAGATCTTGCCACAGATATCCTCTCAAAACTACCAAAAGATTATGATCTGGAAATGGTATGGTTTTTAATTTTGTTATTGATTTGTTAGCATTTCAAGTGACAATACAGGTGTATACTAATACTTTGCATGCCCTCCAACTTAACAGCTTTATAGCTTTCCTAGTTTATTGATCTCTCGGAAAACCATTCTTACCCCTTAAATATTCCTGTAAAATCAGTTTTGTATTCACATGGATATAGAGTGTTTCCTTCAAAACTACAGAATGTTTCTTGCATTTGTTATGTTTCTTCTTTTAGATAAAATAAAAGCTACAAGGAAAAATATATAAAAACTTTTCTTTAATTCTCAAATATTAATTTGAATATAGTTTCCTGGAAATTCTCAATTTTATATTGGTAAAGTCTTAAAATTCCATGCCTGCTGGTGGAACCACATTCGATTTTGGAAATGGAAAGTTATCATATAATGTATGGATTTGTTTTCACTGTTTTGTTTTTCTGTTCTTTACTTGTAGGTTGTAAAGAAATATCCAGTGCTGTATAATGAATCCATGAATACAGTATTGCGACAGGAGCTGATACGATTTAACCGTCTCACCAAGGTCGTGCGGAGTACGCTACAGAGTCTACAGAAGGCTATCAAAGGCTTAGTTGTTATGTCATCTGAATTAGAGGAGGTCTTTGACAGTATGTTAGTGGGGAAACTGCCGGCAGTCTGGGCTGCTAAATCCTACCCATCACTTAAACCACTGGGAAGTTATATCTCTGATCTACTACAAAGGTTAGTTTTTATACACAAATTTAACAGAACTAGTTACTTTTTTTTTTGTTTGGTTTTAACCTTTTATTTGGGGGGATTTGACATCATACTGTATGGTAGTTCTCTTAAATTCATGATGACTTTGTATCGGCAGTGATTCTGAAAAGCCAACAAGAAACCTCTTTGAGCCACCCTGCAATAACAGGAGTCATCAGGAGTACTTGTCAAATATACTCATGGTTAATATGACATAAAGCCTGTATTTCATGCACAGTGAACTGAAAGTAATAATATTGTGTTTCTTAAATGATTGACAGGTTGAAGTTCTTCTCTGATTGGATAGATGATGGGGCTCCACCCTCTTTCTGGCTCTCTGGTTTCTATTTTACACAGTCCTTTTTAACAGGTAAAAATATATTTGCTCTATATAAAGTCGACATGTATATTATTTATGATCCAGACATGTTGTCATTTTGGGAATAACCAATCATTGTTGTTTTAGTACCTTTGACAGGTTTACTTCCCATATTTAAACACTTACAAGCTATGTAATATGAATATTTTCAGCTATAATGATGTCTTTGTTAATTTTATTTAAAGGTGTTTCTCAGAACTTTGCCAGGAAGTACACCATCCCTATTGATGAAATCGGCTTTGAGTTCGAGATCATGAAACTAGAGAAATCAGACATAGATAAGAAACCTGAAGATGGAGCCTTTGTTTATGTAAGTTTATTTAACATATTTTATCAACAACAGCACAGATCATTATCTTTAAAACACCTTAGGACTAGTAGTTAAAGAACATCCTGAATATTAAACATGGAATTCAGTTATTATGTACAGACCACATGTTAGTTTTGACCTAAATTTTTAATATTCATACTAGAGATAAGTTTAATAAAACATTCACACTTCGTGGTTCCAGCAATTGCAGGGGAGCTATCCTCACAGTTTTCCACCATATTTAAACCCAAATCAAACATACTGAAACCATCTACATATGGATCACAGAAGCACACTGTTGATTATCTGTCAATATTTTTTTGGCATGTAGATCCTATCAAATCTACATCAATAAACATGTATTTCACTTATCCCACCAGATTTAGACTGTTTTATTTATTCTTTCCCCAGGGCCTATTTTTGGAGGGTGCCCGATGGGACAGAGAAACTATGCTGATTGGAGAATCACTTCCCAAGATTTTGTTTGATGCCCTACCTATTGTATCCTTTTACTATCTTCCACATGGTGCTTAGCACTATGAGCTAAAATGGTTCACAACTTGTCAGTAAATGATGGTTTTAACATCATAGCTTCAATATTATTTTGGCCCATGGTTAGGTGGTGAAGGTCTTCAATAAGATACTATTCTTCCTATGATGTATCACTCACAGGTTTATGTACCACAGTCAGCCTCAGTGTGAGAGATTCCCAGAAGCTTACTCCAGCAATAATGGGGTAGTCTTTCAGTTTTCCACCACAATTAATAGAGGTAGAGCAAACACTGGACAATCTGTGGTCATATAAGTGAAATACAATGTCTTTGTGGCTAAGGGCAGTTCGTTCGAAGAGTAGCAATGCCGTCTTTACTGAACACTGGAGGCAGATTAACTTTCGAACAGTATGAAAACACCTCACATTTCATTGTTGTGCTAGTGTCCATTATTGCTGGAATAGAATGAAATACCCTTAAGCTTGGTGTAAAACATCAATTAATAAACCATATTAAATCCCAAACAAATTAATACCATGTTAAGCTAACAATGTGACTGCATGAATCATTGCTATTTTCTAAGTTATTACTATCATTTGATGGGAGTTGACAGTAAATGACAACAAGCACCAAGTCTGATCAAAACGATGTAACATTTGTTCAGTTGTTCTTGCAGATATTTCTTTCCTTAACTCGTTGTTTCACAGATCTGGCTCAAGCCAAACCAGGTGTCCAAATTCCAGAAAGTGCCTTCTTATTCCACTCCGGTGTACAAGACAAGTGCTAGACGGGGAACCTTGTCCACAACGGGACATTCCACAAACTTTGTCCTATTTATACAACTACCCACAGACAAGCCTCCCAGTCACTGGATTAACAGAGGTGTGGCCAGTCTCTGTCAGCTGGACGATTAACGTCGTTTCAGAAAATGTCACTAATTTTTTAGAGTTTGGACACTTAGCCTGGCTAGCTAAATAGCATACTATTGTAAGATACTACAAAACAGTCAGGTGAATTAAAGATGGTGATTTTAAAATTATTGAAATTTAATGTTTTAATAAATGCATAAAATCAAAACCATGCATATGTGCATGTTTCATTTGGTGAATTTCACTGAGAAAAGTTTTAAAATCTTGTTAATATAATATCTTTATTTAAAATCTGAAGAGTGTTAACTGCTATTCCAAACATATTGTACACAATACGCACCATGTTCGTTAAGTTAATTGAATTTTAAGGTGTGCAGAAACCCAGCATTACAAGAAAAAAAGTTGGCTAGAGAACTTAGTAACTTTTTTGTAGAAATTTGGAATAATTTATATCTAAACTATTTCACTATAAAGAAAATGCACCTGTTTGAAATGTTTTAAGAAGGCTATCCAATGTTATTCACAGAATACCGTCCCAATTAACAGTATTAAAGGAGTCATTTGTTTTTATTTTATTAGTGTCTCGTGTGATTTTTTAAAATTATTAAATTTTTCCATTGTTGCCTGAAAATTATCCCAGTCTGTGATCCATGATATATTTTTATTCCCATATACAAACGTTAATTTCAAATTTTTAGATTTTGAATAATGAAGCCTAGGTTTCATATGTTGTGCAACCATCTTGATTTATAAATAAAATGTTTGTTATGTAAATAGTATTTGTTATTGGTTTTAAACTGCTGAATAGTTAATTATATATAATTTAAACAATTTTAAAATTATAATAAAACTGTGTGCTACACGTGCATTTTTCCCAGATATGTGTGTGTTTTTGCCAAAATATATAGTCTGTGATGTGAAATCCCCATATTTTGTAATCTTATATTTATTTACCTCATTCTGTCAAAAATAAATGTCTATCAGTCAAATTTGTGTACTCGTGTGTGTGTTATTTTTCTACATGAAGAGTGAAAAGATGTCTTGAAATAGTGTGTCTATCTTTTGATGTTACCATCAAAACTGAAGAAACCAATTTAAAAATTACTATTTTAAGTTATATACTTTTACACAGGCTTTCTGAATAATTTTAATGTTTGACATCTATTTTGTCCACCACTACTATAGTAGGGGAAACTTAGAAAGGCTGCTCGGCGTCTGTCCATCACAAATGTGTGTGAACAAGCTAGCATGAAAACAAATTCACCAATTGACTTTAAAAGGGAACACCTGTTAAGTTTTTGGCCTATGGTGGGCATTTGTGGTAATGAATAAAGCTAATTGTAACAAACAATTATGTTTCAATTAGTAGATATCCCACCAAGAGTTATGACGTAGCCGAAATGGGTCTGGTACACCGACTGTACCCCATACACACACTATTTTTTTAAAAATTATTGAGTCAAACTTTGCATTGGCTCCACCTGGTAGAAAACCCAAGACGATACTTCATAGAACCCATCATGGACTTCCCTTATAAACTAAACTTTCAACAGGCAGCCAACATGTTGCTACAGACCCAGGTGTGGTTCGGACAAGATAATAAAAAAAATCAGAACTGCAACACATACTTTTGCCAAACATGTGACATAGAAGAC
>JAVFBW010131651.1:0-13731 GCA_034783835.1 Mopalia ciliata
AGGCGAGAAAAGAGGTTGCTTTCTGTTGCCCTGGTGTTCGCAGAGCTAAAGGGTAACGGGAATCAGATTTGTTTGTGATGTTCGGTTTTTGTCCGTCGTCATATAAGTGAAGTATCCTAGAGTACGACGTTAAACACCAATCAAACAAACAAACAGTGGTAGCAAGTGCGCTTCCTAAACTGAATCTTAGATTTACCGTTCACGGGATCGAGTTAGCCTGTCGACCATCAGGTATATGAGCGAGTCACATAATGTGGCTCCGGCAATTGCGGTGGTGGTTTTTACGAGGTTTCCTCCCAGTTTTCCATCGTATTAAGGCTGTGTACAGTGTGAAGTGGACTTTTTTTTTTATGGGTTTTTTTTTTTCTCAGAGAGCTTTCAATGCTGCTGCAGTTATTCGACAAATGAGGAAACTTGCCATGAACAAAGACGACCACTCGTCACATGCAGGCTCCGCTACAACAACAACAACAACGACAACATCATAAAGAGGACACACATTTACAGAGGTGGAAACAGGAAGCAAGAGGGGATTGTAGTGATGTGACAGTGACTGTAGCCGCCTGGTCAATACACGCTGGAATGGCAATATGAAAGATCCGAATGGAAATGACTACAATTTTTTTGTTAAGTTCTTCAAGGTCGTGTTTTGAAGGTTTGAAGTTTAGTAAATTTAACAGCACTGTTTTTGTAACAAATGGTAACCAGGCTAGGTAATGCACTCTTTTTCTATTAAAGGTGACAAATGGCGAGTTACCATAGCAACTTGCATCTTTGTGATATTTCAACTGTTAGATAATGGTGACACTCACCCATTTTTAAACACTCCTTCACATATTGTGGCCATCCCGCAGTTTAATGTAGTAAGGTAATTTTCCATTTTTCACTGTTTTTTTAAAAATCATTTCCAAATTTAAATTACAAAATTGTGCAGATTTAAAGTTCTGTTCATCGTTTATCAAGTTCCCTAAATTTTCAGATGACTTTGTTTTTTGCAAATATGTATCTTAATGAGTCTGAATGATTTTCATGAATGTCACATTTATGTTGGAGATTAGAGCTGTTATAATTCTAGTTTTAAATAACATAACTTGAAGTATAGTTTATGGAATTAATACCAACCCTCAACCATCACTGAATATACCAGATTCCTGAGTATATCGACCAATGAGAATTCCAGAAACCTGAACATAATGGCCAATGAATATGCCAGAAAACAGATTACTCTGACCCATATTATGGCAAAAACTTAGTATTTTGACTACTGAGGTACCAGAGAGTTTAGACTATAACTCCAGAAGTTTAAGTTAACGATAAAGACAGTCTGGTACTTCAGAAAATGGTTTATAGTCACCAAGTAGATGATTTTTTTCTTAAAAACATTAAATTTATACGTCGTTGAAATTGGTGATATCCTCTCACCATATTTTGGTATTATTTACTTTATCAGAATAAAAGTTAAATTTCGCCAAAGAACATTTTTGAATATTTAGGGAACTTGACACGTCTTATCCATGACATTCCTGTGTTGTTGTGCACAAAACTTTTTTATATAGGTAATTTTCATACTTATATATTTCATGCAAAGTTTCGAAAACTATTTCATACTAGTTCAAATAGAGGGCTTTTTTGCCACTTTAGATTTATATATATATTCGAAATCACTTGCAATAAATGTTTTCTTAATATTAATTATAAAGCACGTTTCAAATTTCTTTATAATTGTTGTATAAAATTGATCAGATTTGTTGATATTGTTATGAAATTGTTGATCATATTTCTAAATTTACCCTCCGCATACAAAATATATTTGTATACCTTCTGTATATTTGTAATGTATCAAAACAATTTAGCTTATTTTGTATATTTTTTAGGGGTGTTGCTTTAATTTTGCATTGATTTGATTATACTTATAGTACCTTTTGCATAACTTTCAGGGTTTAGTTTTTGTAAAGATGAAATAGTCTGCGTATAATTCAACTGAAATGCTTTATTCTTTTAATGCAAGAAAAAACTTTTTTTATACTCATCAGAAAATTATTCTTAAATTTCTGCACCCAAAATTACAAGTGTCCACCTATCTATATGAAACACCATCGTCACGGAAGTGTATTACCCTTGAGCCAGTCACTTAAACCCAATAAAGTAATACAATTGGTTTTGGATGATGGCTGAGCTACACGTATGTTCCATTCTGACTAAGCAAAGCTGTCTTTACCTGGTACTGGAGGAAGATTGAACTTTTGACAAAACAAAATACTTCTCATTTTATGGTTGTGCTAGCATCCATAACTTTGGACTACACTTGTAACCCTTAGTATAATTAGGAACATTTCCAATGAATGGTGAAATTGCACCCTCGTTTTTACGAGGTTTTGTTCTGCTTTCTCCTTGGTTTTTCACCAATAAGCTCATTGCAAAATTGACATGTGCACTTTTGGGGCCAAATAAGGACCAATATATTTTGAATTCTTTGACAAAGTTTTGAAATTCTTATTTTTCTCATGCATACATTTAATAACACAAATGAGGGTAATTGATAATAATTGATTAAGCACGATAAGTAAATAATTTTCAACCAAGTCATTTTTGTATTTTCTTTTTTTTTATTGATTTAAATTTCTTTTGATACCATTCATATGTGACTATCAAGTTTGGGAGTTTATTATTTTATCATTGAACTGTCTTTGGTCGCACTAAACAGAATGGCAGAATTTGCGAGAGTTGAAAAAAGCATTGAAAAATTCTTATTTATGGAATTAAATGTTTCATGAACACAGAGCCTTGCATTCAGGGTTAAGTCAAAAGTTGACCTCGTCATGTAAGGGAAATACCCTGATGAACATTGATCAATCATTCAATCAACTATTTTCCTGTTTAGATGATTAATACAGCATTGAAATAAATAAACCCATGTCTAATCTTTAAATATGTTGAGGCCTGCGGCCGTGGCTCAGTGGTAGCGAGTGCGCTTCCTGAACTGAACATGCTTCGATTTACCGTTCACGAATTCAAGTCCGCCTTTCGACCATCAGGTATATGAGCAAGTCACATGTTGTGGCTCTGGCAATCGCGGGGGTGGTTTTGACGAGGTTTCTCTCAGTTTTCCACCGTAATAAGGCTGTGTGAAGTGGACAATCCGTTGTCATATAAGTGAAATATCCTTGAGTACATGTTAAACACCAATCAAACAAACAAATTAAATATGTTGAAGTTTTGTGAAATTGACTTGCAAAAGAAGATCAGGAGAGGTGACCTCAGTCAAAAAGCTATATGTCATAACCTCATTTGGGTTTCAAATAACTGGTAGGGAATCTTGATAAAGTTGCAGGGTATTTAATGAGTGGATATTAAATAGCTTTCCCTGATGTCAATGACAATCCTCCGGGCTAATGTTGCAGGAGAAATAAACAGATGCTATCATTTAAAAGTGTATACATATATTCACATTTGTTTTGCTGTCATCGCTACGGTAACAAAGCCCATGTGACTGCTTTAATGTTAACATTTATAATAGTAAAAGCCTTTATACAGGGTTTGATTGCATATGTAATATTTTAACATTAAATACTCTATTAAAAACAAATTTATATACCCCTGTCTAAGCAATGGCATAATTGAACATAAAAGATTATACTTAATTAAGATCTTTTGCTTTCTTAATCATAAATTAAATACAATTTTGAGAGTTTTTTTCGTGAGTTATGTATTGAACAAGAACACTGCAACTCTGGGAGTATGAATTAACATCTTTCACAAATTATTAGATTTTTGAGATCTGTTTTTTTTTTTCCCCCTTGTAGTTGCACTATGCTAAATCGCCTATTATTTCATCTCTAAAATTATAACTTTTGAAGCAATTTTAATGTCTTGGAGAGTATGTATGAGAGATAGAAGTCTCATTTCTGAACTAAATTAAAATGAGTTTTTCTTAGATTTTTGAAATTTTTTGCTAACAAAAAGTCGCTCAATGCCTCTAAGATACATCTTATTTTGCACTTCTTTTATTTGGCGGAAATTAATGTGCGATGGCATAGCATATAAGAATTGTCTTGGTCTCGGTGACTATAAAAACTCCTGCGAGATTCTGTTGGAGTAAGGTATGATGACTAAAGATATAGTCCGGTTGACCAGATTTTATAGTATGTATTCAATATACCAGGATGAATGGCAACCCACGTTCTCTCACTCTTGTATAAAATATTCAATACTCGATCAATTTCAATAGCAGGGTGGGGTAGGAATTTGTTCATAGGGATGTCGAAGATTTCTCTCACAGCATACGGCATTAAACCCCAAACAAATCATATACTGACATTAATCTTTTTAAACTAGCGTTCTCAGGGTAAGAAGATTTACTCCATGTTTCGTATTCTTTTCATACAGCTTTATATTGTTGTATTAGTCCCATGTGCCGAAAATTGAGCAGATATCCATGCATGTTTAACACTTTTTATATATGTAAGTTTGCTTTTTAAAATTTGTTTCCTTTTCCTATGTATATATTTGCAGTTTTTACAAATATTTATCGTTTATTAAAAGGCATAGTTTTTCTATGTCTAACTTTATTTTATTATGTTACATTATTTTGTGTGAATTAACCTTTATTTAATCATATTTCTGTTTTCTTCTATTTAACAAAAGATATTTTTTTCTATACAAAGGCATAAAAAATATTTGTTTGCGTCTTTGATTGGTTTTCTCTCTCCATGTTATTAATATAATAAAAGTGTGAACAAAAAAAAGCTGAAGAAAGGTTGTAGTGAAACCATCTATTTCTGACCGTTTTCGAAAATGCATTTCTATATACTATTCTCACTGTACATATTGCTATAAGATCTTTGTATTGCATCATTAGGTTTTACTGTATGTTTCAAGTTTATTAGCCCCATTGAGTGACTCTGGCTTTTTGTTTTTAAAATGTATGCCATCAAAAAAAATCAATATCCGAGATGTCACTTTCTGTTAGGCTTCTCTGTGATCCAAGTACAAACATGGATTTCTAGCTCTGGCCCAGTAGATCAACCTTATTCTAGTCTTAAATCTGAACCAAACACTAAACCTAAGTCTGACCTTATCCAAAATGTTCAGCCAAATATAAGCCTAAGTATGACCCTATTCGAAATCCTCAACCAAACACAAACCAAAGTCTGGCCCTATCCAAAATCCTCAATCAAACACAAACCTAAGCCTGGCCTTGTCCTAAATCCTTAACCAAACGCTAGACCTAAGTCTGACCCTATCCTCAACCAAACACAAACCTAAGCCTGGCCCTATCCTAAATCCTTAACCAAACGCTATGCCTAAGTCTGACCCTATCCAAAATTATAAACTAAACACTAAACCTATGTCTGACCCTATCCAAAATCCTTAACCAAACGCTAAACCTCTATCTGACCTATCCAAAATTATAAACCAAACGCTAAACCTATGTCTGACCCTATCCAAAATCCTTAACCAACCGCTAGACCTAAGTCTGACCCTTTCCAAAATTTTAAACCAAACGCTAAACCTATGTCTGACTAAAAAAATTGGCCTAAATCTGACCCTTTCCTAAACCTAAGTCTGACCCTATCCACAATCTTAAACCAAACTCTAGGCCTAAGTCTGATGCTTTCCAAAATCTTACACTAAAAAAAGGCATGTTCATGTATTAAAGGCGAAAGCAGGAATTTATATGAGATTTGCATTATATAACACCTAAAAAAATTGTAAGTGGGTAATTTGTCATCCCACAAGTGAAATATCTTTGAGTGTGATATTTAACTCCAAACAAACGGTGAAATTGCCGACATTTTTTTCGGGTGTAGAAGCTGACGAAAATGTCTGATAAACAGTTGTTAAATTTAGAAAAATTTGAGTTTCATAGGATATCAACTTCTTTATTTCTGGCTCACAATACCCGTAAGCACGGCATAAAACCCCAATCAATCAATCAAATTTATAGTATTGTGCTTTCATAGGCATAAAATCAGTCTTGGTCCCACCCAGTCATTTGACCCATGATGACCCTTTTGGGGGTTGGTTAACAAAGGTGTTGGTTGAATCCAGATTATTTCTCTTCAAAATTTTAGTCGGATAAAATAAGTAAATTTTACGAATTCAAGTAACTTCATGCAGGACAATCTTTTGAAATACGCTGTACATACAACTACTGTCTTATGTGTAGAGTACAGGTTTGTCAAAGTATTTCTGCAGGGATCTATTTCAAGGACAAGAATTATTTCAACCTTGAGTGGAAGATTTGTCGAAATTATATAACAATTCTGAGTATTATGTCTAAGATGTTTTGCTCTAAGGTTATTTAGTACACCTATGCCAAAAAGATTTTGAAATATTATAATAATTGATAGGCCTACATGTATTAAATCATTTTACTAAGACAGACTAGCCTACAATGAAGGCAATTTATGTGTAAAATTACTTTTTGGGGAGTATTTTTACCACTATGTGCAATTTCTTCTTTAATAAATTTGTTTCAGAGTATTTTCTGTTGCCTTTCCTGTTAGTTTTGCTTTCATGGATTCAGAATTTATCTGTTTTTTGTGTACAATTTTCCTTCGGGTATTTGTGTATTCAGCATAAATTAGGTGTACAAACTGCACAAGGTAGCAGGTACTACAATCTTTTATTGAGATGTCAAAAATAATTAAAAAACCTAACATATAAATGGATATATATTTTGATAAACTTACTAGCTGCGTATGTATTGCTAAAAGCACTTAATATAAAACTGGGTATTTTGGGTGGAGGTGGGGGACGCTCTGCTTCTGCTGTAAAGAGTGAAATGATGCTAGACTTTTGACAACAATCTTTCAGAGTGAGATTATTTTTGATGCTTATACTTGTTATTTTTTGGTTTTATTTTGACCGATGCATTGTCGAACTTAACTGGGAAATTTCTATCTTATGTACTAAACTCCTCCAAGGTAAAACAAATATCCAAATATTGCCTCCTGTCTTAATCAATGAATTCTCATTAGTCCAGGAGGAAATTTAAGAGGAAAATGAACTTTCCAACATTATGGAAACTCTTCACATCTTTGTTGTGCTAGTGTCAATTATTCTTGGAATACACCGCCGCATATAAGTGAAATGCCCTTAATCATGACCTAAAAGACCAATCAATCAATCATTAGTCCACCGCATTTGTCCATACTTCTACTTCTTGATGGAGGGATAGTGTTTCAATGGCAACCTACAACCATATTTTGTGATGGTCTCCGTGACATCTTAAGGGACTTCCTTCATCCATTGGGCTGGCACATGCACTGAAATAATCCGACAGACTTCACCAATTCACAAAGGTTCAAAGATAAATTCCTGTCATTCCCAATAGTATAAAATATATCAACGCTCCACATATCAATAAGAGTACGACGTTAAACCCCAATCAAACAAACCACATATCAATAAAGGGGTACAGGTTAGAAATTACGCCAATGGTTTTCTAAATGTTTCCAAAATTTGTTCCATAAATGGTAATAATTTGTAGCACATTAAACACAGCAAGGTGTTGTACAATGTTTATATGTATCTTAAATTTTGTGAGAAATTGTACATTGTGTTAAATAACCTATTTTAATTCTATTTCTTAATGTATATGTGAGGTCTAATAAAGACAAAAGACTTTCACGACTGTGTACTGTTCTTTTTATCAAATTGTGACGCGAGTGGTTGGGCAGAGCTTGATGTTGCCCCCCGGCTCTAAGAGCTGATAAGGCAACACAAATCAGATCGGTGTGTGCATTATGGGAGTTAAAAAGATTTGTTTGATTGGTGTTTATTTATGGACCATAAGTTTGTAACAGTCAAAAAATAATAAAAAAACAAATAAGTCTGATGTTTTCATGGAGCCGGTTTCAAAGAGGTGTGGCAAGTCACACGGGTGGTGCTAACAAGGTTTTCTTTCGGTTTTCCACTGTTATTCAGTGTGAAGTGGACAATCTGATGTGATATAAGTGAAATACCCTAGAGTACAACGTTAAACCCCCAAACAAAGAGATGTAAATGAAGTAGGTCAACCGAATAGACTGGCTTCATAGACATTTTCAAAAAGAGCTGGTTGTTGATTGGTGCAAATATAGCTAAGCGCCCCCAGAGAGTCGTAGAGAAGTGAAACTGTGGATGCTCGGCATTACAAACTTTCAAAGATAATGCCTCGAGTTGGTCAGATTTTCTGTTTCTGATGAAAACAAGCATTTTATCTGTACTCTCGAGAGCTCTCGTCATCATTCATTACGGTAATGAATGACGACGAGAGCTCTTACTGTAATCCTACTTTAGCTGTTTGTCCACAAAGTCATGAATAGAAAACCAGCTTCTAAGTTCAAAATTTTGTGTGTGAAAAGATAAAGCTGGTTTACACATTGGTTGAGATGAACTACATAAATAATTGAAAAAATGACAACCAAGTCCTAAACATTACGACAATCAAGCTTACAGAAAACGTTTATTCCAATAAATGATAGATTTTCTTAAGTCAGTATTCATTTCTGCGTCAATGAAAATACGTTCCCATCTTGTGAAAAGCACACTATACAGGGAAGCATTTGTGTTGAGGTAGAGATAATAAAGGGGTATCTTGTCAATGCCATGTACCTTTTTTTACATTTCAAATAATTTAATGTCCACAATAGATGATGAAACTAAAAACCTATTCACATCTTCTGAGAAACTCCTGTGAAAACTATGGGTTTAAGGAAACAAAGTTTATTTTATCAACAAGACTTAACTATTTAAATTATTCATTGTGATATATTCACAGGACATCCAATGAAAACCAATACCAGCAGACTGATTCAGAAACAGGAAACCTCTAAAAACCACCCCAGCAACTGTCAGTGCCATATCTCAAGGGACTCGTTTACATAAGGTTAGCCTGTAAATGGTACTTAGAAGTAGGATCAGTAGGCAGATATGCTTATCGCTGAATCCCGGCCACCTGATTGATTGATTGGGGTTTTACGCCGTGCTTAAGGGTATTTCACTTATAGAACGGCAGTGTATTCCAACAATAATGACACTAGCCCAACAAAGATGTGAAGCATTTCAATAATATTGGCTCCAGTGCTCCAGTAAAGAAAGCATTGCTACTCTTAAAAAAAACCCTGCCCCTTAGACAGAGGGGAGGCAGCTAGATGCACCTGAAAACAATTCTGTTAGACAAAACTATTAAACAATAGATTTCATTTTGTCCTTCAGGGTTTAGCTCTTAGATTGTAGAATTCAAGACATATATATTAACTTGGTTTATTTAAACCATACATTTATAAATCCTAGCTTGGATTGATTGGTGTTATATGCAAATCTAAAGGTACTTCACTTGAATGTAATGTATTCCAAAAACAATGGACACTAGCACAACCTTATAATGTAAAGCGCTTTGATAAAGTTGGAAAGTTAATCTTCTTCCAGTGTTAAGTAAAGTCTGCATGTCAATAATCCAAAGAAACTACCCTTAGCTATAGGGCCCGTGGCCGTGGCTCAGTGGTAGCATGTGCGCTTCCTGAACTACACATGCGATGATTTACCGTTCACCAGTTCGAGTCCGCCTTTCGACCATCAGGTATATGAGCGAGTCACATGTTGTGGCTCCGGCAATTGCGGGGTGGTTTTTATGAGGTTTCCTCTCGGTTTTCCACTGTAATAAGGGTGTGTACAGTGTGAAGTGGACAATCCGTCGTCATATAAGTTAAATTCCCTTGAGTAAATGTTAAACACCAATCAAACAAACTTAGCTATAGGGCACTGCTAGCTTAAATCTTTCATACATCTTTTATCAGAAAACAACACACTGACAAATCCAGATTACATATTACAGAGAATTCATTGGACAAAGCTGCAACAATATGTTTGAAATGATGCCGTGTTACAATGTCCCAGAGAAGCAAACACTGCAGAGTTCCATATAAAATGTTGTTATTTACCAAATGTTGCAGAGTTGTCACCATTGTACAGAAGTTAACATTGCAGACTTCCAAATGTTTGTATGAACCAAAGGTTGCAGTGCACCAGAGAAAAAAACATTGCAGATATCCAAAAGTTTAGAGCATCAAATGGTGCTGTGTAGCAATGTCCATAGTTCTAACGTTGACAAATTCAAATAATGTAGCGTACAAAATGTAGCAAATGCTATCAAAGTTACTGGAGTAGATGGGGAGCGAAGTGAATCGTCAGCGGATTTTCACGATCATCACCATAAAAGAAATCCACCCAACCGTAAATATATTCTTCTCGGCTCAGTTTACCATCATGGTTTTTATCGAGAGAATCAAAGACTTTACCAACAAGGTTTTTATCGGAGAAACCGAAACAGTAAAGCCCAACAACCATCTCATCTCTGGAAATATAACCGTCTTGGTTTTCGTCGAAAACATCGAAAAATACACTCACCATCCGTTCCATACTATCAATAGCTAGTTGCTTATTTTTCTGTATCAGCTGCTCAAAGGCTTGGATGTATGCATCCTCAGTTGAGCACATGCCTGCCTTGATTCCCTCTCCCATAGCCCTGACCAACTCCAGGCCTTCACTACTTCCACATTTATCTTCGTGTTCTGTTAGCACCAAGTCCCATCCATTGACCAGCCAGTCATATACAACCTTCTTCCGATTGTCATCCAATTTGTGTTGCTGGACGAAACGTGAAGCTATTTCAGCGTAGTCATCTTTGCACATTTTACCATCTTTGCGGACATTCAGCATCCGGTACCAAACTCTCAGCTTCTCCCCGACCAGTGGACTGAAGCGAAGTTTTTGGGGATCCATAGAGCGAGGAACTTTTTCTTCGGCAGACATTTTACAGGAGTATGTTTACAATACTTTGCTGAGGATTCTTGACACGAACAGCTAGCAACTTGTTACACCTTTGAAGCTTGTTGTACAAGTCTTGTATTTATGGAAGGTTTATCAGGCACTTCCAGAAGAGCTTTACCATTCCGCGACATCCATTGGTCGGCAAAAATATGTCATACGTTGTGGGACATTTGATTGATTTTAAGATCCGCTATACAAGGCATTATACTGTAGACCACAGGAATCATAATGGTGAGATTAAGCTTAAGGCATACATTGGCAACCTGTATCAAGTATTTAATCTAATTCATCTAATTGCCATTCTTATTTAATTAAAACAACACCCTATTAATCAGAAATTAGGTCTCCCAGCCTTAGCTGCTGATGACACTTAAAGCAACTGGTATGTCAATCCTTTGACTTACTAGAAGAGATCAACTGAAGTAAACCAATAGAGCTGAAAGCTAGACAAAACTGTTAACCCCAGCGAATGATTTATTTGTTTGTTTGATTGGGGTTTAACATTGTACTAAAGGGAATTTCCCTTATATGACAACGGATTGTCCACTCCACACTGTTCCTCGTCTATTAACAGTGTAAAACTGATAGGAAACCACCCCTGTGATTGCCGGAGCCACATCGTGCGACTCACTCAGAATACTGATGGTTAACAGATGGACTGGAGCCAGTAAATAGTTAGTTTTTTTTCTTGTTTGATTTGGGTTTAACGTCGTACCCAAGGGTATTTCACTTATACGACGATGCATTGTCCACTTCTCGCTGTTCCTTACTAATGCTACTTCGGTGGAAAAACGAAAAAGAAACCTAGTAAAAAACACTCCTGTGATTGACGGAACGACATCGTGCTACTCCCTCATATTCCTGATGGTTGACTGACAGACTCAATTCTGCCCGCACATTTAATTATCAGGAAATAGACCAAAAAAACAACAAGTTATCACAAAGGCCACCCCCATTATGATTTGAATTCGCCAGTTTACACGCATTCTGTGGCCGGCGTTTTTCTTATTCCACTCAATAAAAGACCTTTTCAAGTTATATAGAGAGCATATTCAACTGACTACATCACTTGTATTTAGAAGTTATTGACAGTCAGGGATCAATATGTGCACTATTTAGAGAGCATATTCAACTGACTACATCGCTTGTATTTAGAAGTTATTGACAGTCAGGGATCAATATGTGCACTATTTAGAGAGCATATTCAACTGACTCCATCGCTTGTATTTAGAAGTTATTGACCGTCAGGGATCAATATGTGCACTATATAGAGAGCATATTCAACTGACTACATCGCTTGTATTTAGAAGTTATTGACAGTCAGGGATCAATATGTGCACTGGTCTGATAGACCAGTAAACAGGCTCCAAGATAAGTCTTTTACACTAGCTATTGGTGACCATAATAACATAACTTATACAGGGGCAATTAAAGAGCGATTTTCATACCAAATATTGGTGCCCAAAATAAGGACGGCTCCCAAAACGCCCAAATTGGCCTTATCAAAAATGCCCAAATTCATGTGGTAAAATCCCTAAATACAGTTGGTTATTCAATTATTTTCCATGATTCAGACCTGTGTAATGACTTCCACTAAGCTGTTAAAACCCTCCATGGACATGCAAAATACAAAATTTCTTCCGCATGCAACACCCAAATGTTTTTTTGGGAATCATTATTGTTAAAGTTTGGTAGCCAAACATATGGCATCTTCTCTAGCCAAGAGTTTTATTCTGAGCTACATTACAACCCTTGACGGATTATTCACATTTAAAAAGACACATCTTCCAAGTGATTGATTGGATGCAAGTGAACTTCTACGCAACCACTCAGATGTTGTGGTAGGAAAGGACTCTCCTAGTGAAAATGATGACGATAGTCAAAAATTAAAGTGGGTGAAGTGTTGTTGAAATAGGGACATGTTCAAGGTATTCAACCAACTCATTGAGAGTATTGCATATGTATCCACCTCTACAGACACCAACTCTCCAATAGTGCTTTACTAAGTTAAAAAAAATGTCTAAACTAGAGTATAACATTCAACATATGTTATCAACCAATTAACTCGAAACTTGGTCATTTTATCTGCCATGGGGCTTAGCTGTAATTGGATTAATTGGCCAAGGGTTGTAAGGCAAAGTAACTTGGAATAAAACTCTTGGCTAGAGATGTTTGTTTGTTTGATTGGGGTTTAACGTCATACTCAAAGGTATTTCACTTATATGACGACGTCGACGTGCCAGCCCTATGGGTGACGGAAACTACCCTTGACACCACTGGCAACAAACAGAGACAGGGTGGGACTAATACAGGACGACAAAAACAGGATGCAATACAGACCCCACAAACAGATCACCTTCCTGTTCCCCTTAAGCTCTTAGAGCTCCGTCCAACCGCCCGCCTTGGCTAGAGAAGAGTAAACATATGGGTGCCCGTTATATACCTAATTAATATGAAGACAGATAGGAATAAACACGGTTTGAATACTAGTTTCATCAGATCAACGGCGCCATAGTGTTAGCCAGAGGGCTGTCTCAGTGTCTTTGAGGCACCCAAGAAGCCATATGAGAGACCCTGTTTAAGATTTGTTTGTTTGATTGGTGTTTAACTTCATACTCAAGGGTATTTCATTAATATGATGACAGATTGTTCACATCACAATGTACACAGCCTTATTACGGTGGAAAACCGAGAGGAAACCTCATAAAAACCACCCTCATGAGTGCCCGAGCCACAAGATGTGACTCGCGGACTCGATCCGGGGAACAGTAAATCTAAGCAGGTTCAGTTCAGGAAGCGTTCAGGATTGTTTGTTTGATTGGGGTTTAATGTCGTAACTCAAGGGTATTTCACTTATATGACGACCTGCCAGCCCAATGGGTGAAGGAAACCACCCTCGACACCACTGGCAAC
>JAVFBW010131662.1:0-13731 GCA_034783835.1 Mopalia ciliata
GTTTGACAAGTTATGTTACATAGTTTATACGCCTTTCTATACACCTATTACTTGAAATGAAAAATCACTGACACATTTGCTCTAGAATTTGTCTCCAGGCTTCTAGGAATCTGAGCTTCCGGGGCCAAGGTGGCCCCGAGACGGCCAGACCTTGGCCTACATATGATGTATTTCTTTTCGTACATAAAGAATGTAGGTCTTATGTTCTACTTTACACATTCTGACTGTAAGTTGTAGCTTGTTTATGTAACCATGCAAAGTACAGAAACAACCTGTGAATTATTAAACAGCAACCTAATTAAATTCTTACTAATTATAACTCCCACTTTTGTATTATTGGAATCCTTTGACAGGGGTACATGAACGCTAATAATTTTTTTATAATATTCTAAAAAAACAGCCTAGTAACCAAACTGAAAAAACAAATTCTTGATTGGTAAAATTCAATTCTATAAATGTCAGATAGAAGTCAGTACTGAACATTTCTTGGTTTCGTTCATTGATCTTGTTATTAAATTTATGACAAACTGGAGATTTAACAGTGTAGTCTTTACATTACTCCCCACAGAGTATACAAACCAAGATCGATACATCGTGGTCAAGGGTATTTCACTTATATGACGACGGGTTGTCCACTTCATATGGTTCCTTGCCTTATTGCAGTGGATAACTGGGATAAAACCGTATAAAAAGCACCCCCATGGTTGCCGGAGCCACATCTTGTGGCTCACTCATTTACCCGATGGTTGACAGACTCAATCCCGTGAACGGTAGGTAAATTGGATTAGGATAAGGATGAAGCACACATATTACCACTAAACCACTGCCATGGGCCCAATATTTGACTAGAAGCTGCTTTCATTTGTAGATCCAAGGAGCAGTTTACATTGTAGGATATAGAAAATTAAAAATCTGAGTGACTGAACTGTTCTGTGGGTGAGTATGGATGAAATCTGATCCAGAAATACAACCTAATATAAACAAAGATAACTCACTTTGTGGTACTCTTTAATCTTTCCAGGTAAAAAGACAGGTCCCCACCTGGCTGTATGTTTTCCTCCCAACCATTTTTGGGCAGAGTTTTGAGGAACTTTAGAAAAAGTTTATTGTCAAAATCAGTCACACTTGAAGTAGCTGGGTCAAAACTCTGAAATATTAAAAAAAATAAATCAATAAATAAATTCACATCTCAGACAGAAAGATTAACAGAAATATACCAGATTTTTTTTAGGTTTGGTTGCTTGTTTGTTTGATTGGGGTTTAACGGGGTACTCAAGTGTATTTCACTTATATGATGACGGATTGTCCACTTCGTACTGCTCCTCCCCTTACTTACTATGGTGGAAAATGGGTGGAAACCTAAATCACCCTGCGATTGCCGGAGCCATAATTATTTCTCATAACACATAAATTTGTTTGTTTTGATACTAAAATATTTTCACAGCTATCAAACTGGTAACAATTATTCGTAAAAGAAATTTTTGGAGATTTTTAGCCATATAAATAAGGAAATAGAATGGCAAGACTTTTTGTAAAAACATTAAAATATTCATCATTTAGGAAATAAGTAAAAAAAACTTTTTTAATAGAAGAATGAAGTGGATTAATTACAGATAAAGTTTGTTTGTTTAGTGTTTACCTTGTCTCCATACTGCAGTACTGACAATGTTAGTCGTTGTAAAGTTCCAATGTTTAAACTCAGATCAATGAGATTATCTCCCTTTGCTTTAAGCGAAGCTGGATAATTCTGTGGAAAACCTTTAAGTGGATCATATTCATCACTACCTGGTGAACTGAACAACATGAGGGCACCTTTCCGTGTGAGATATGTCTTGGGAAGGGCGATCTGACCATCTGGAGAGGCCGTTCGTAATGTCCCAACAGCTGTTTTTGCCCGATGTTGCAAAGTGGGCGTGACAGTAATTCCATGACGATGAGGACCTTCATCATTACCATTTAATCGTGGAAGAGCTGATTTACACTGAAACAAGAAACGAATCAGTATGATAGACTCAACATTTTGTTAGTTGACATGTTCAATTATTACACATATAGTCAATTGCAACACTAAATTCAAAGCTAGTTAAGAAATGATATTACTATGCCAATTGGTGCTGAAAACCATGCTTACGGTTATTCCACTTATATGACGGCAGTGTATTCCAACAATGATTGATACTAGCACAACCATCATGTGAAACATCTCCATAATGTTGGAAAGTTAATTTTCTCCAGTGCTCATTTATAAAACTTTGATAAATTATAAATTCATGGTGAATACTAACATTTATTATATAATTGCTTAACATGGTATATGTTTATTATGTTTTGTCTCAAAAAGCTCTACTCGGTCATACAAGAAAATACAGCCTCAGTCTGTATTTTCGTTATTTTGGGATAACACTTTCTTGGTTAAAATTTTCTGAACTAGAATCTGTTCAAGGAAGTGTTATCCCCAAAAAACGAAAATACTGTTATTCTCCCTTTTCTAAAAGACCTAAAAATTGGCATAAATCTCAGCCTGTCTAACTCTTATATGTAACCCAGTGGTAAACTTATGACTTTAATATAATATTATCATCACATCACAAATCATGGTGCTCTTATTGCAGCCCTTTCTCTCTTATAAATAGTTACCAATCTACATCTATTTATCATCAACTTTTGAAATCATTGGTTCATTTTTGCCACATACTGCAAAACAAATTTTCAGTCAAAAGTTTTTCAATCTTGGGAAGAGCCCTCCTGGGAACCCTCACGATAAGTTACTGGTTGTTTGCCTGTACTAACCTTCCTATTCCTGACAAGGGATTCTGATGAGGACACATGGTAATCTAAATCTCCACTCAAGGATCCAGTCCCCCGAGATAAACAACTCAACATGATTCAGTTCATCCTTCCAAATTTATTCCATCAAAACACATTGGGATTCTGAAGAGTAGAAGATTGTACATGTAATTCATAATTTTGCATATTAAAATACAGAAAAATTAATAAGCCATTGATATTGTGTTCCTACATAAAGTCTTTATTTACATTTATATTATCATAAACCAGCTTGTTGATATATCCACTGACAGTTTATAGGCCTTGAAGCATAATAACACATGTTACCTGAATACCAGATAATGCTGTACTCAATTTGTGTAAGTCTTGAAAGAAAACGGTCCATGGCTTATAGTGTACAATAACATCATACTACCTAACCATTTGTAATATTGGCCTAACTATACAATCAGTCAGTCATCTGTTAACATAAGCTTATGTCATTAAGTCAGCTGCAGATGCCCAGGTTCATTTAATTCCAAGTTAGACCGAGTACCTCTCATACATGTATCTGGTCCTGCATTATTCTTTCTAACATAAGACAGTATTTTGCACACTTAAAGTTACACATGCTAGTGACAGACTCTCTAACAATATTGAATAATTGTTGACATTTGCCAGTAGGAGAATAAGTGGAAAAGATCTTTAAAAAAACCTGTAACCCCAATTCAAAGTTATTTCTTAATCATGCAGTTTGAAAACAATGGATCAACTGATCTTAAAAAAATAAGAATTTCGACTTTTTTTCACAAGTTAAGAAATGATTTGTAGTCAAATCAAAGAAAAATTCCACAGAGACTCACTGTATGTCTCCATTTATTTGCCAGTTCTATCAATATTTTTTCTTTCAACAGACATAAAACTGCTTTTAAAATATCGTCTGCAGGGGTTACCTTTATTTTCAACTGTTACACTGGCACTCTAAGTTATCGTAAAATCTGAACAATTTCTGACATTATAACACTATGTATGTCATAGCTTACATGTGACTACCTTCATATTCAGGTATGTAATGGTTTATTTGAAAGTTAGAGTTGCTATTTATTAAGGGCAGATCGTTTGAAAAGTAGCAATACTGTCTAGATACTAATTAGCAGTAGCAGTACATAGAACCCTTAAGTATATGGTGTAAAACAACAATCAATCAATGATTCAATCAATCAATCAAGCTATTATTTATCATTATTTATCAGGTAAGTTATTGCAAAATTATTACAGGGTTAGTTGAAGGCAAATAAGGGTTGGAAAAGAATTTGATCATTTAGATGAGTGACGGCTCAATTTTATTGTGACCTTGCAATATTATTTAATTCCTGTTTACTTACCGTCCACTGAGTAGTGCATTAACTGTAACATATCGAACTAACTTGTCCACATCCACTCCAGTAGCCACAACAAACCCAGTGTGGTTCCTTTACAGTCCAGTGGTAACCCTTGAAGATATCATTGTATGATTATTGGTAAATCAAATCCAGAAAGCTCTCGGGTCTGTCATAAGCACAGTATCGTAGGGCCTACACATATACGGTATATGTTTTATGTCAATAAAGTGTAATACTGCATTGACGATACCTAAAAAATAACCGAATACCGCCCGGTCTGATAATTTCATTGGTGTTACTAGTCTAAATTCTATACCAGTGCTTTCACAAACACAAACTGATTAAAACGAACAGTTCTTAAACAGCAGACCGTGAAAGCGGGTTAACTTGATTAATGTTGGTCACGCTATATACATAATATATGGCATGCTGCCAGTGTTAACAACAAACGAAAGTTGTGACTGGATACGATCGCCTGGCGAGGGAACTGAATGTGGGCTAGCACAATGTATAGGGCGGAGGAATTAGCCCTAAGCCCCTATTCATTGTGCTAAATGTGGGCCTACTATACAGGGCTACCGAATTAAAGCTACGGTATTAATTACCCGTCTTTTCTTCAAGCTTTAAATATAAACCTAAGGACACAGTGTAAAACATAAACAGTACAAGCTACAAGTGACGAACAGTGACAATCCACTTGACGTATGTAAATATATTCCAATACTACACCGCATGGCATATACATGTACATATACTCGCGCCTCTACAGAAGTACGCTTCTCGCTGCCTGGGAACAAGACGCCGTTTTGGACGAGTCCATAAACATTGGCAATCCAAGATGAACTTAATGTCTATGGGCTAAATTTATTGCAATATTTTGTCTTTTTTTTTATAGCGTGTTCAAAAATATTAGACAAACACCAACTGGGTCATTCTGGCGAAGTTTTATTTTACAACAACATTTATCCTGTTCTCCCTTGCAGGTGCACGTGTTTAGACGATCCCGTGAGCATGCGTGGTGATGGTCTTTACTATCACTTCCGCCGGCCGTCAAGATGGTAAGTTCGTGTGGCAAATGTTTCTTGCAGTAATATCTTGGGTTTGTTGTCAATTGGGACAAAACTGAGATCTATCATAGTTAAAAGTGGTAGCTGTTAAACCATAGAAGGCGCGTTTTTGTGTTTTTGGCCTTGCCGTTTTCATTTATTTCGAATCAAAAACCTTGCAAATTTGTCCTTTCGCCACGTAAGCGAATAAGCCTAAGTGTGGAATTAGTGGGGTACCAATTTTCGTTATGCCTGTGCATTTGTACTAGTGCAGAGACGTTGAGACTTATTGTAGAATAAATTTTGAAAATTTTTGTCATCCGATTATAAATGAAGATTGTATTTTAAAGCAATTTGGCTTTATTTTTCATAAAGGCACATTTTAATGTATTTAAAAAATCAGCAAACCAAGGGAAAATGCAAATGTTAGGTATCTCATAAAATTTGAGAGGACCGATTTTAGGGTTATGCCGGAAAACATCACAGCACAGGCCTGGTTTAAGATACTCTGTCCAGCAAAAGTTATATTGGAGTTTTGTTTGTTTGATTGGTGTTATCGTACTCAAGGGTATTTCACTTATATGACAACGGACACAAATAAAGAACATCACAAACAAATCTGCTTCCCGTTTATACCATTTAACACTGGAAACACCAGGGCAACGGAAAGCAACCTCTTTTCTCGCCTCTTACGATTGACCGAGGAAGCCGAGGGAATATTATGCAGGGCCATGGCCCAACCATACAGGGCGCCAGAGGGAACGAAAAAAGTTTATCTCACCAAGCAAAGAAAAACGTTTATCTCATCAAGGTGGTTTGCCGACAACGTCAATTATCCGGAAGTTTTAAATTAAAAAAAAAAAACAAAAAAAAACAAAAAACAAAATACAGGGCAATGAATAGACGTAATATAAATACATCACACATCAGATCAGTCTCCTGTTGGTCCTTAGCTCCGAGAACAACAGGAAATCTCTGTATGCCAATGGCAAGAAACAAAGGAAACACGGACAATGTAAAAACGCACTACAAAACCATCCCAAAATAGAAAAGCTTCTTTTTTGTAAACCAAGAACACCGGAGCAACAAGATACTCATACCCAGTCACACACTGAACCGAGAGTGACCTCTTTGTCATCAGATAATATAAATATTTTGCCAAGAAGGTTTCAATGAACTTTTTCACAAAACATCCGACATCCTGTTCAATATCACGCCTTATTTTATGACTGCTTGACGAATTTAAGTCAAGGAGTGATTAGAAAACAGGATATACAGAACAAGTCATATCCTAATCCTTATCATCGTAATTCCCATTAAAAATAAAATATTGTAAGGTCATAAAATTGTTATGCAACAGTCGAGCTACAAATGCATGTAGTGGCATTAACACTGCCTGTATGAATAAGAGTCCAATCACCTGCCGTTTATACACGCAACGAAGAACGTAGTCTGAGCAATAATGATGAGCGATGCCCGTGAATCGGACAGGCTGTTATTGAAACGGAGACATATATACTATCCATAAATTTATAGGCCTATAGATTTTTACACTTAAAAAGTCCCTTTTTTGAATACAACACGACATAGGGCTGATTTCTGCTGATGATAATGAATTTTCTCCGATATCTTTTACATAAACCTTATTCTATGAAGACGTAATTTATTCCTTCGTCACATCTGTTTTGTGTTTGTAAGGTTATTATGCTAAATTAACCATTTCTGACTGAACAACAAAAAATGTAAGTTCAAAAAGCAGAAATAAAACCAGATGATTTGTAAAATTGTACTTATCATCTTAGCATTTTGTGTTGAGATGAAAATAATTTTGTTTCACATATATGAAGTAGATTGGAGTGTTAAGGATACAAAGCTCATCCAGTTCGTCAAAGTTACTGGCAACTTCATCACAAACAGAGATATTCGAGTTGAATTCGACATCATTATGACGAATGACATAGCAGGTTACATCAGCACACTAACCCATTTTGCCTTAGAATGAACGCGAGGAAATTGTGGAAATTACTGCCTAATTATAGGCATCTTTTGATGCATTGGAGTTGATTCGTTTTTTGCATGGCGTGGCATGCGTAACCTCAACTTGTTTGCTATTTTGCTTGTTAACGATTCTTCTGGAGTTGATGGTATTGATATGGATGGAATGCATTTGAGTATACTGGAAATATCACTGTCATTTACATTGTCAGTAAAATTCTCCCCGAATGAAATAGGTATAATTCTTAGTCGATCTTTTATAAACAGCCTGCGCGCAGTGATAAACTCAAAACGACACCATTCACAAGAACGATAACTCTGTCCCAAAATTAGCATAACTCTTCTGGACTGTTCCATAGCATCAATAATATCATCAGATTTGTCTGAAATCAAAATATTAATAACATTAACGTTGAACATGGTGATGACAGCAAAAATAAAGTACTGCAAGAACTTAAACTCGTCGTTTTCAATGGGATTTTCTGAAGGATGGCAAGTACTCCTTTCAATGCAATCCCCTGAGGTCACACCAGTTGAGAAATTGAACCTAAAAAATGATGTTGCATTTATGTATCCATTGTGATGTTACTAAAAATCACACGAAGCTCGACCGTTTTGACGTCAAAAGACCTTCAGCTACGGCTACTTGTTGACGTTCCAAGGCTCCGATTGACTACAATGGCCGTTTCCGTTTATTTGTAAGTTCTATGATTAACCTTGAAGATAAGTATCAGCGTTGTCATTACATCGATTACCTGATCCTGGCAATGAATCCAATGGGAATATGAATGCTGAGTACCCGGTCTCCGATAAAAACGTCCTCAGTTCCATCAGTACAAATCTCAGAGCTCGAACATCTTCTGTGTCGAACGATACGTATACATCATACAACTTGTCATCTATAGATAAAATTGAAAAAAAATAAATAATCATAAGTCTTTCCGTATGGAGACAACAGCATAAATGTATAATCGAAGCCACACTTGAGATTTAAACCAATTTGGTGGGCCACTATCTTTCCCGTAAACTCTGAGATCCACAGGGCAACGCGAAACTCTCTCCAGCCATCCGTTTGTTTTATAGATAACTAAATTTGACACATGTAGAATTTCATAGAGGGAGCATTTAAAATGATCTTATTCGAAAGTCCGTCGTATAGAGCGTCTTTCAAGATACATGTTACAAACATTTTTCAACATTTAAAACAGGACCTTCAATCGGCAATATACGTGCTGCCCGGGGCAGTATCCCAGCCATGACTTACAGTGTTTTGAGGACTATGTTATACAGACTTGTGTGCAAGCATATTATCATTAACTCAGTGTAGAAGGGGAAATTGATCGTTCATTCAAATATACGTGGAATAGAATTGTATTACACTAATCAGGGATTAACATAATTTATTTGTAAAATGTTATTAGATAAAAGACTACCGTAGTCTTCGAAATGTCCACAGTAGTACTTCACAAGGATTTGGATGGTTCCAAACCTCTTGTATATTATGATTGGTAGGACGATAACGACCAGAACTAGGAGAATTCCAAGGATAACGGGAACAGCAATATTCAACGCCCTTGACTCATCTTCAATATTAGGCCCGTATTCCTTTAATTGAGGACAACAACCTGCAACTGAAATCGACAGCAAATACATATATATTAATATCAATTTTTGAGTTTTTCAATTACGACAAATATCGAATATCACATTGGTAACCATTTCCTAACTCTTTCTGTTAATGTACACATACATGGAGGATGAAGACAATATGCCAAAGTACAATTTGCCATCTCCACTTAAAAGGAATCTTACGCTGCAAAACCAAGTATACTGGAAATGCTGACAGTATGAATATGGCCTTTCCAAAGGCCTTCAGTTGACGAATTCGTGCACTTAATAATGGTATATCATAACCCCATTGAAATGTAAAAATCTCAGAACAGGCTACACCAATAAATCCTTGTCCTCGACATCAAAATGCTGTCAAAACTAGAAACTCAGAATCATTATTAAGATACTACACATCCAACTAGACTGGAAGGTAGATAATAATTAGGGTAGGGTATCGGTGCATGTTTGTTTGATTGATGTTTAAAGGAATTTTAATGTGGTCTTAGATTCAGTTATATTGAGAAATATACCTGGATGTTCTTGCAGTATTTCTGGAGTAATATCTGGACAGTCTAGATGAATCCGGGATTGGTGCGTGCATTGTCCTCTCATACCTTCACACAAATAGTCACCGATATCACAAGATGAAGCGTTGACGATCATAAGAGAAGTTATAACTGATTGGAAGCCATTACTCAGATGCTGGTAATCCCATTCCTCAATATGGTAAATTCCGTTTATCTGAAGTATAGTCTCACCGTTATAAACCCACCGTGTATCAGCGTGTCCCTTCAGCCTCTCTCTGGGGAAAGTTATTTGGCAGTACATTTTGATATCACCTGGAAGGGCTTGGAGTCGAACGGTTTCTGTTATTGCTCTGGTTTCAGGTCTGTCTTGGTAGCAAATATCTGTGGTATTTCTTATTAATGTTTCTCGATCTATGTTCGGGGAGACCGTTGGCCGTTGTAAGAATGTTGACCCTGTAAGGCCGGGCATAAAGCTTGTCGATCCTATTGTTGTCTCATGTGAAGGTAGTTTAGAAGTACCTGGCAAATTGTGTCCAACGTCTGGGATCCCCGGAGATTTTGGTGTTATATTACCTGAACTGGTAGTAGCCCTTGACGGATGTGTAATTTTTGTATGCTTAAGGGTAGTTGGTTTGTCTAATCCATCTGTGATTCAAATGTGAAAGAAAATTTTAGTAGCATTATATATTGAAGGAATACAAAGGAATACAAAGGAATAAAAATTGATGTAAGTCTACATGCAAAACGCTGTTTCCAAGACTCCTTGATTATTTTGAGAGATGGTAAGTGTCGTAAACGTATATATCTATAGGTCCCGATGCACGTTCAAGCGAAATGTAACATGGGCCCCATAGACAGTTGAACTTGTTCTAAAACAGAATATTGGTTATGCTGTAGAGACATTACAATACCACTGTACTAACATAAATCACTAAGCAAACTTCTGAGAAATTTCTGTAAACCATTTGCTGAACCAGAGTTGTTTGAACTAAAAAAACATATTATTCGAAAAAAAAAAATACATATATCAAGAAAAGCACAAATCTTAATCACAAACAATTATACTAAAAAACTATTTAAAGAAAGAGAAGTATGGTAAGAGTAACAAAAATACATATATGGAAATAGCGTTAATACATATATGATGTATGGCATTTCAAAAAACACATATTCATAATTATATATGTCTGCACCATAGAAATGAGGCTTAATTCGTGTGTTGATGTGTCACTTTGTAGACCGTGTTTCAATTGTATTAGGACATTTGCTTCTATGAAAAGTTTTTTTTCAAAATATGTCCATGTAACATTGTTATTTGGTGTTCTTGCTTTAGATCATTCCCCTCTTATTAATCCATAGGCCTTTATTAAACCCAGATCATGTTAAAGATATAAAGGAAGGAAGGAAGGAAACATACAGGGTGGAAATGAAAACAAGGAACAAATTCATTTTACTCTGTTTGCAATTGGATCCAAAAAACCCTGGACAGCATTCATAACGGATGGATGTGGACAACTTGCTTCTCAATACGTACACGATCTTGTATTTCTTACTGCAATTATAGATGGTCTAAATTTAGTAGGAACAAAGTGAGGCTTTATATAAGGCATTATGATATTTGCGATCCAATAAAGATTGACGGTTATCGAATCTGATTGAATATGGAATACGGATATCGGAATTGCCAAATGTATCAGCATAGCATTGTTAATTTGACAGGATTGATATGATCCATTTCATCTGTTAATAGCTAAGACGACATACCTGACTCGAGAACATTCCGCCAGATTCCACAGGCCACATTTGTATTTCTCTCGTACATCCACTAACTTAACCACCGCCTCTCGGGACTGGATTGTGACTCTTGTAAAGGAAAAAGTCATAGAGGATGAGTTGTTTTATATGCTGGTCAATTTTTGTAATACAGTCCTGTATCAAAGATGTTGTTATAACGACCAGTCATTTAATCGCTGTAATTCAATAAGTATCTCTAGATATGCTATATAGCCAAATTTGTTTTTCTTGTTAATTGTAAACTCTTTCAACGCCATGTTTGTAAGTCATTTGTTATAACAAATAGTAAGAACCCAACGCCTCTTAAAATCCCCTAACCGGTGTTTTTTCGTTGCTGGACTTTGGCTGATTTCTATAGGTATTAACTTAATAACTCTATCAAATTTTTATCTTCTAGACTATAAGGTATTAGGTCGCATGGCTGAAAGTGATAGGCACAGTGAAAACAGTTTGTATTTATGTTTTCGTTTTATCAAACGAACTCTCCGTACAATTTGATTCAACTAATATTTGACCTGATCTTATTGGAAAGAGGTCTGAATGGTCGGACAACAGGACACTAATATCCCACTAGATGTACAGCAACCGTAGGTAATGCTTGGCAATTAAACAATAAAATTGTTATTTGTTAAAATCGCATGTGACTAAGAAAGGTCTGTCAATTCAGCGTGGAACTGATTGCATGAACTGTTTGATGCTTTCAATCATAATACTGAAATAGTAAACGATTTGACAAGAACTTGTCGTTTTATGGCCGCATTACAAAAAAAATTGTTGAACAGGTTTATCTGACGCTTGTGAATATGGGGTTGTAAAGTTGTGGTGTACGGATTCAACCCGAATAGTTCAATACAGGTTTGTATATTCTATGATTTGTATCGTTTACCAATGGGGCAAGTTAGACGTAGTGCCATGCGTTAAGCAGCTGGAGTCTAACTATGCCTTACTCAAAAACAGACATTTACAATAGACACATTAGGAATACATAAACCAAAAAAACTAATAGATATCAACATATAATTAGAAATACATCAAAAGAAGTTAAATTACAATTAAGCAGGCAACAGCATCAACGTATTCCATAGATGATTTATTTCTCTTCAGACAGAAATTGCCTTTTCAATATAACTAGTCTGACATCGATATGTGTCTATCGGCGGCGTTTGGCTGGGGGAGTTACTTTATATTATTATTGAAGCATCTTCACTTTATTTGCGGCCTGTTTTGTTTGGAGGACGCTCATGACCTCAACTATGTTTGGACGGAAACCTACGCTGACTGCGTCCGGTGGACGTGTATGGTTGGGCTGCTAGAATAGGCATATCAGGCCGTGTTGCTACCGAAAGAGATGTCTTGCAACAATTTTTTTATTACAATACACCTTCTTTCTGTTTATACGATACATTTAATATAGACTGGGATGCGCCTTATATTTACACACTTATATATTCACATTGTTAACATTAATCATGATTAAAGTGTCGAAATTTGGTATAATGACACGAAGTAAACATTGATAATATAGCCACGTGTGAGTGTTTTCACATCTACCTGTATGCGTCGTGAGAGTATGCGTAGATTGTAGGCGTTCACATACCAGTAACTGTGGTTACCTACATTTGTATACGGGTGTTCCTGGTGAAGCAGCCATTCGCACTATCAAGTTCGCCTGACCGGGAAATAACCCTGAACGAGCCGATGATCACCAACGAATACAGATGTAGGCAAATGATCAGTCTGTTTCCACACATCGCCATTTGGCATTGGGAGGTTTACTGCTCCACAAAAATCACTGTGGGATTTGGAGAACTATAACCCCTGTCGTGATTGTTATCTCCGTGTTATCAGTGGTAATTATATGTAAGTCTCTGATTGTACCTGCGTAAATGTAGTTCATCTAGTCTAGGTGACTATTTCAGTTTGGTAACCCAATTCTTTCAAATTAAATATAACAATAAATAGCCTCGATTTGGCAAGTATTTAACCTTATAAATGATCAGGAATTTCGAAGGTGCACCCAAGACGAATTAAAAAAAATATCATAAAACAAATATCTGTGTTGCTCTTTTATCAGTTAAAGATATTGATTTAATTTAAATAGGATAACAAAAAACTATACACCTATATTCCATAGCCACTTTGTATGAGAACTGTGCCATAGTCACTCTACAGGTCATTAGCTAAGCCTCTGAATGGAAAACAAGCTGTGAAACGGTTGGGTGTCGTCAACCTTATCTCTACTTTTACAACATTCTACAAGAGTACTATGAAGAAAAACATTTTCTGAAATTAACTAATTAAATCCATGGTTTAAATTAGGTTGATATTATAAATGAGTAATCTTTAGTGAAATACAGTCATGTGATATTTGTTTCATATCTCCGCATGTAGGATACAGCTTTCCCACGCTCTGATTGGTAACTTTCTGTTTATTGATACAATTCACCCAATGAAATGTTTCAACTTGCACTGACTATGTTATTTAACAAATTGCAATTGCTTTCAATCCGGCCATAAAATAAATCCTTCTAAGTAGTTTCCAGCCTTAAAGTCGTTTCCACAGGTGATTGGTAACATGCGGGAGAATAATTTTTTTCACAATGGTGGATT
>JAVFBW010131673.1:891-13731 GCA_034783835.1 Mopalia ciliata
CCCCCCCCCCCCCCCCCCCCCCCCTCCGCACCCGTTCCCTTCTGACAATTGCGGTTTTGTGCCGATTGTATATTTGCACTCTGAAGTCATGTAAAGCCGTAGAAGCGAAATGTGGAAGGCGAAAATAAAATAAACAAAAATATCAGAATTAAATGAGCCTCCATACATTTATCCAATCTTAAAAACACACACACGAACGCCCATGCCGCATACCCATTGACCCCTGGCGCCGTGTCTTACTAACCGCAAATGTTGTTCTTAAGACCACATTAGACTAAAAAAGTAATGTATCTTTTATTATTTTTTATTATTTCATAATGGAGTTGACTCCTTTCGGTTCATCACATATAACTTTGATCTTAATTTGTATGTACTCGGGAAATGTGTCTTTCCGTCTGCCTCTTGCAAATGTCGGTAATAAAACTGTAAAGAATGCTGCACGTGTAACCACAAAAATAACGACTTTCATTGGTTGAGAGTTGAAAAAAAGGCGGGCATTACGACGTACTTAATGCCCGGTAGGGTGTGTTCACTTTCTGCGTCACTGAGAGGTTTAATATGATATTTTTGTTATGGGTTAATTTGCTTGATCTTATTATAAGTCCAAACGTTCGCCCCAAAAATAGCTGTTTTGCTCGAGCGTCTGTTGTTACAGACACGAAGTCTTATTTTTAAGGATTTCTAGAACCTCGCACCTGTTGTGGACTACCAGCTTCCTAATCCACCAACAAACAAACTTTGGTGGCATATCGGGGGCGCAACTTTTGCGAGTAGCCACTGCAGAGTAATTAGGACGTTTGAAGTCGGTGTCGGTCTATTCTAAGACGCTCTTGACGTCACGCTCTGTTGTTGGCTGACTAAATCCACCAGTCATAAGATTATTGATCTAAGCCTCTCTTGAATACTGCAGATGTCATGGACATGTTTGTTTGTTTGATCATTTGTTTGATTGATTGGGGCTCAGCGCCGTACTTAAAGTTATTTCACTCACATTACGGCGTGTCAGTCAAATGGGGAAAGGAAACCATTTACGACACTGGCAACAAACACAAACACCACAGGACAAATACAGGACACTCGCGTGATAATCACAGGACACTCACAGGAGAATCACAGGACACACACACTACAATCACAGGACACGCACAGGACAATCACAGGACACTCACACTACAATCACAGGACAATCACAGGACACTCACACTACAATCACAGGACAATCACAGGACACGCACAGGACAATCACAGGACAATCACAGGACAATACAATGACTCCCACAGGACAATACAATGACACCCAAAGTACATTGGCTTGCTGTTCCTCTTAAGCTCACTCGTGACCAAGTTGTGATCAAATATTATTTGCACTTTGGCACATCGTGGTCAATTACAAAGTAGTCGTTTACTGAACTTAGGAATCCCACTCAATGTATGCTATGTAGCAGCATTTTCCTTCTCTTCCATACATACAACCAAACCAACCAACCAAACCAACCAACTAACCATACAACAAACCAACTGACCATCCAACAAACCAACTGACCATCCAACCAACCATCCAACCAACCAGCCAACCAGCCAGCCAACCAGCTAGCCAACCAACAAGCCAACCAACAAGCCAACCAGCCATCAAGCCAGCCAGTTAACTACCCAACCAACCAGCCAGCCAACCAACCAGCCATACAGTCAGCCAACCGGTTAAACAACCAACGAACAATACAACGAACCAACCAACCGACCAACCAACCAACCAACCATAAACTTACCATCCGAACAACCAGTTATCCAACCAACCATACAACAACCATTACAACAAACCATCTAACCAACAAACCAAACTTGCAAAAAAAAAACCAGCTTTCTAATCAACCATACAACCAACCATAAAACAGACAATACAACACTTCATCTAGCCTGCCATACAACAAACCAAACTTGCAAAAAACCAACTGACCAACAAAGCAACCATACACCAGCTATAAGCACCGGTTCACCGTTGGCTGTCTACGTGTATATAAGCCTACGAGTTTCTTTTCTAAGACAGAAAGTGAGTTAACCTCGAGTATGGTGCTAAACACCCAATCATATAATCAGAACTGAGCGAAGAGAGATTAAGGCCTGCGTGAGCTGCTTCCAAATGTGACATTTATAGCAATGTTACATATGTTGCACTTGCGCCACAAATCGTTCCCCGAAGACATTCTTTGAAATAGATGGCGCATATATGGCGGGGGTGGCAAAACAATACAATAATAATAAGTCTCTTATTATCTGTATGCGTAGACAAAGTACATAAGGTTATTGACCTAGTCATAACAATACTAACATCTTTCTGGGCACATCTGTTAAAAACAGTGCTAATGAATACGTAAAACGGGATTGGTGCCGTGTTTAATCCGTGTTGATTCCGTCAGTTTATAAATAAGATAAAATAAAGTTTTCCGACATTTTTTGTGCCGTTCTTTAAATAAAGAAACGCAACGCACAAGCCTTGGTTCATATGAGGGATATATATTTTTTAATCGGAAGCTTTTACTAAAATACATACGAGTTACGTTCAGAGGCAAAAGAACTAAAATCTAATCTACACTTACGTTTACGTGAAGATTGGACTGCTGAAAGAAAACACTGCAGGAAAAACGTGAGTAGAGCCTAACGTGATTTTGTTTATATGAATGCTTTCCAGAATTAATGTTTTAGCTACAGAAGTTGTACACCAATACGAACTCTTCTTTTATGTTGTAACCACAGTACGGAAGCCAGCTACTTCACCATGGCACTAACTGACTTCCATATATTTGAACATTTATAACTATTCAACTCCTTCTAGTTCAATATGGACATCTGCTACCGGGTTGAACCAAGCTATACAATGAAAATTTTCCGGAGTAATTTGCGGGTTTGGTTTTTACGAAATGTAATTGAAGTGAAATACCACAAACGCCAGTTAAAGAAACCTGTAAAATTTATGCCATCTTATCAAATTGTTCGTTTTCTCTTAAAATAATAAAATATGACAGTAAATCAATCAAACAATCAATCAATCGAATCAATCAATCAATCAATCAATCAATCAATCAATCAAATCTATCAATCCACCAACCAGCCAACTGACCGATCGATCGATCGATCGATCTGTCAATCAATCAACCAGCCAACCAACCAACCAAAGGATAAACCAAAGATCCGACCATACATCCAACCAACTAACCAAACACACAACCAACCAGGCTATCTTAAAAATAATGAAATATAATAGAAAAGTGTTGAAGTCAACTTGAAGTGTAAAAATATTGTAGGATAATAAAATAATAAATAATTCTTCTCTAAAAAAAAACGTGGTGGTCCAAACACGTATCCATATATAATTCTACTCCATTTATTATGACCACTTTAACCAATTCTCCAGTCGGCTAAATCTCGCGTGATTCTCGTGATTCTGGTGTCGATTGATTATTGACGTATTCGGAATCATAAAAAGGCTATGTTTTCGCAACCCACATTATATATGTTTACTTTATATGTAAAGATGTGCACTTGGCAGTTATTTTGTAAAGGATAGCATATGAAAGAAAACTCTGATTTATATTAGTATTTTGAAGAACATTAGTAAATATTTATTGAATTATGTTTAAAGTTTAGGATACACAAAACAGCTGTGGTATGAACAGCCTACCATATATTGGCTTAATTTCTTACAGTGGTCCAACTGGTCTTTACCAAACATGTATGGTTAGATGTACAACTTTCAGGGGAATATTTCAGTTTTAAAATCGGTTTTACGTTTCTACTTTTCCTTAAAGACAAATTCACAATAATTCTTCCTATTTTATTAACGTTAACAAATTTATTCGTTATACAGTCATATTTGTTTTTGTCATTTAGGCAGTATACAGACAACTTAAGTCAGATGCAGAGTTCAGTATCTCTAATAGTTTATCATATAATTCAGCCTTATTTAGAGATACAGAGTTACAGGGCTTGTAATTAACTGTGTTATTTCAAGGATTTTCACTAACCGGCTATTTTATATTTCTAAAAAGAATTCATACTAGCACAAGGATGTAGATTTATTACATTCCACGATTCATCTTATGTTCCATATAAACTCCAAGAGACAAATTTCTTAATATTACCTTAATCTCGAGTTGTGTTATTCAATTAATATTATCCAAAATATTTGATACATTGAACATTCTTACACACTTAATATCCAAAACGAGACCTGAAATCGTCCATTATCTTAGGGAAAAAAAGGCGGGAAAGTAGGTTATCTGTTGCCAACCTGTAATTTTTTTCTCTTGTCGTCGTGAATGTAGGCTTGAAAACTCAGAAGGGCGAGTTCCTTACTTTTTTGATATGCGGGATGAGTATGTTTACTTCATCAAAAGATGCCGATTTTATTCGATGGGGATATTAAGCAGTATTAAGCCGACAGATAGACTAAGTTCGATCCTTGAGCTCTGCATCGTAATCATGTGCAGAGCGTTTACACAGTTTCGCTCGTTGAAACACTATAGCTAGCCTTATGTCTAGACTATTTTTTTGTGTGCCCAATCCGCGTTCTGCTTATTGCCTGTAACAGTTGATATATGACTCACAGTGAGAATCCTCAGTCATTCAACTGGTGCCCTTTTGAGAGCATCTGGCTTTACGTCTAGGTTAAATATAACGACATGGAAAAAGCTGCACCGAATGACCCCAATCTGGGGTATCGGGTTTTATAGACAAAGTCTTGTCGAGTCTGGATAATGGGGAAAAAGCTCATCTTTTAAAGCATTTTCCCTTGTTTGTGTTACTATTTATGAAACCGATGTGTCACACATGCAGAGTAGACTTCTTTCTTGTTTGGTTATACGCTTTCATTTCTATGTTTATATATAGGCCTACTGCACCTGTCAACCGGTGTATATCAAAATATATATATACTGGCCAATAAATAAATTCTACTTAGATTGATTATATAACAATTGTAAACATTTTGAAGATTTGCAAGGTTCAATATGTCCAGAGTATTAAATTAGAATTGTGGTACATTTATTTTCAAAAATAAAAGCACTTCAAAGCGGCTGTGGCGCCCGCGGCTGTGGCTCAGTGGTAGCCAGTGCGCTTCCTGAACTGAACATGCTTCGATTTACCGTTCACGGGTTCGAGTCCGCCTTTCGACCATCAGATATATGAGGGAGTCACACCGAGACGTAGAATTCGGTGAACTATATATTCATCTATTCCCCCACATCGTGACCTTTATATACAGCTTAAAACTGTAACCTAAGTTAAGAGGAACACAATTTTTTTTCCTAATTTAAAGCAAAATGCTTAAAGCCAAAGCAATCGGCCAACAACATCGAAAAGACCGAAAATTTATCTTCCCAATACGACTTTCTGAACTTTTTTGCCGTTGAATTATCAAACATAACTAGGGCCTGATTTACCTTCACGTTTAAGAACCCTCAAATGTATGCAAAATCTTGGCATATTTCCGTACCGTAAATAATCTCCGGTGTAGAGCGGTTCATTTCACGGGAGGTAACTCGCTTCAGTTTACTTTCATCATATGACTGAGATATCCACGTATTTATTGTTTACTTATGAAGGCAATTCTTGTGTTGATATGATGACGTCGTTGGAGCTATGTCATTATTAAAATACTTACAGTGGACGAAATCATACATACAAAAGGGAGCAGGGTTTTGTTTAAATGTGTTTTTTAAATACAAATCCGCGAAGTACTTTTGCTGGTTCCCACACGCATTCGCACATAACATCTGGCAGTTAACATTGCATGTTTTCGTGTAATAGTATTGCTTCCATTTACCTCCGGTACGGAAAGCGTCGAAGGATGGTCCGATATGGTGCTAGACGAGTGTCATGTTGTTCGGCCACTCAGATATATTACCAAGACAGCGGTCATCTTATATAGGGCGATTCCCCAATCACGTCAAAGAGTACTAGTTGAATATACAGATTGTGCGGTTTAGGTAGAGTTGCTTTTATTTGCTCGATAGTTTTTTTCTAGATAAGTAAAAAATCCGCCTGGATATGTAGAACTCGACGCCGTCGGTAGGCGGGTTGGGATGACGGAACAATGCACAACTTTGACTAACGAGTCGCATCCCCTGATGAGAGCGAGAAATGTTGTGATCCAGGTATCGTTCAATGCAGTTTATACGACAGTGACGGATAGTCCATTTTCCGAAGGAGGTTGTTTCTTTATCTACCAGTTAAGGCCTTTTCGGGCAGATGTTATGTTAAGAAATCTAAGTCTATGTGGGCCTAAAGGTTAGATTCAGAGTTGATTTCCCTTTCTATCAGTGACTATCGCCCACCGATATCAAACATTTTCTTGTTATTGAAAACTAAACAAGATGGCGATTACTTTTTATATTCTAAAATGTTCGAGATTTTTTCGAAGGAAATGGCTGGTAATACAGACATAGAAAGGACAGAGATACATGTAGCTGCACTTTCAACCCCAATAAATAAATTATCCATTAAGGTACAATATTTGCTATTTTTCATTTATTCTAAGTAAAACATCACGTGACGTTAACGATAACACGTTGGCTGACTGCCTGTATATGACAGGCAACGCGAGAAAGTGCGTGAAAATCCAATCGTGCACCTAACTTAAATTTTTCCCGTTGTAACAAATCGTTTGCCCAAACGGAACAACAATTGCGACTTTTGGACAAACTTGCTCTCCAGTTATAATTCTGTGCATATAAATTTATTAATATATTTCTTCCCGAAACCGCCTCCGTTTTGTGTTTAACTTGATATTTATTAAAATACATTAATCGTACTCTATAAAAGTTTAGTTTTCTAAAAATTGTTTTACCATTAACATACATAAATTAAACAATACATAAACTTTTCATTGTTGCGTTTTGGAGCTACAGGTATATAGTTTTTGGAGCAATGGACCAAGTCTTTCACTCATCCAGGTTGATATTGAACTAAAATTACCACAACTAAAGCACGAATATATTTTTGTTAAATGCACGAAGTGACTTCAGTCGTTTCTGAATATAACTTAAATAAAACACTTGTAAGTTTTGTTTGCTAGAACTTCTGATGCAGAAAAGGGATATGTTGTGTCAACGAGCAACGCCCCCTTGTCCGTAGGTGTATAAGCGCGGTTTACCACGCCACGCGACCGGTCTGCGTATACATCTATCACAATTACGGTTCCGCGTACTACGCGAACTGTTCGCGATATTAAAAACCACAGTGTTTTACGCACCGCACAACCTGTACGAAGCTGGTATTAACACCGTGCTTTGACACAAGCCGTATCCAGTATACATGCAAGTTGTCTTATAAAGAAAAGAAGTTTCTTTATTTCAACAATATTGCTGAATATAATTATAACATTATAAAATCATCATGGAATAATCATCAGAGAATTTCATTTATACCAAAAGAAACTGAAAAACGCTATTCATTAACTGTGATATATCTACATTCGCCTAAACATATCCCAATGCAGTTTGTAACCACCAAACACCATCTAGCTTTTCAACGTAGAATGTAACTTTGGGATAAACCCGTGCGCCGACAGATTTCCAAGCAGGAAATCAAGTAACGGTGCTCTACTTTTCGCCACAGTTGCTGAAAACACAGCAGCTTATACCAGGTAGGCCAACTGTGCAATGCATAGCGATGGACGCCGATGGTTTACATAAAATGGTCGCAATGGAAACGCCTTCCAGACAGTTGTTTTTGGTGGTATAATTAAGACACAATGACGCCAACTAAAAGCCCATCCATACTTTCTTCTCCTGATTTCCGACGCTCTGGTTGGTCTTTAACTGAAGAAATCGAGACGCCGCAAATTTGGGATATCCTCTACAGTAAGTGACCACAAAGCACATGGCGTGTGCACACATCTCAGGGTTAATACAACTAATAATCGTACGATTTGACGGCGCCGATTGTTGACGCCGAAATGTATCACATATTTGACGCCGAAATATCGATATTGCCTTTATGAGGGCGGTTGCAGATCGACAGAAATAACGGCGAAAACCCAGACTCCTACAGACAGACAGACAGACAGACATGATTAAACTACATATAGTATTTTGTCATAAAGTGCACTATTGCTTTAACTATCATTTAATCTAGGTAAAACATCACGATATGTTAAAGTTAACACGTTGGCTGATAAGTGACGCGAGAAAGTGTGTGAAAAGACAACCGTGCAATTAACTCTTGATTTTATCTGCGTTAATGCTTCCCGCGTGGAAAGTTTCGCCGCCTTAACTTGGATGAAAATTCACTGTCGTTCAGCCGTATATAAGCCGTCGTAGCTCAGTCGGTAATAAGAGCTGTGACACGAGTTAGAATCCTGATGAAAGCATGCATAACTTTCTTTCACTACAATACAAATAAGTTTCGCCGCCTTTACTTGGATGAAAATTCATTGTCGCTCTGCCGTATATAAGCCGTCGTAGCTCAGTCGATAATAAGAGCAAATGTCTTGGTGTGTGGGTTTAATGAGTGAAAGATGAATGTATGGTACAGTGCCTCGTCAAACCGGCCTACGTGACAACTCAGACGGGGTTAATTAGAACTACTTGAGACTGGTGAGGTTTATTTTCTGTTATATGAGTCACAGGCTCCCTATATTGGTATTGTACCATTCTGTTCTCGTGTGAGACATAGATGCCTTGCGTTAGACTATAGAATACCCAGCGAACCGCAGTCAAGTCTATGTGCCCAGCTATCGTCATAGTTAAACTACAGTGTGTTATTAATAAATGCAAATATCGTATTGTTTCTCATAATTTTTTTGTAAGGTTTGAACAGTATAATATTTCCCAAATGTAAATTGAAAATAGGTAAATTAATTTTTTAGAGGATAGTTGGAGGGGGTTTAGGATGTTCTTATATGTAAAAATACGATTTGTACAAGCGATTTTTAGGGGTATTCCTTATTTGTTGAGTTTTGATCGCGGTCGACTGTTTCAGATGTTTTTCTCGACCACATGGGGTAATTCCCTTTAGTCGTAACAACAAATCGTAACGTGTTCGTTTGTTTGTTTGATTGATTGATTGGGGTTTAACGTCGTAATCATAGGTATTTCACTTATATTGCGACGGATTGTCCCCTTCACACTGTTCCTTGCCTTATTACGAAGGAAAACCGGGGGAAACCTAGTAAAAACCACCCCTGCGGTTGCCGAAGCTACATCTTGTGACTCATTCAGATACCTGATGGTCGACAGACAGACTCGATCCCACCGAGGGCCAATCGTAACATGTTTTTCTTTTATATCTTATGCCGGATGGCCATGTGTGCCTATGTTTCTTGACAGTTATTTGGAGGACGGCTTTCTGTGCCAATTCGGCTGACACACCGAGTGACATAACCACAAGTAAGCTACAACACCCCGAATCGAGGAAATAACCAAAACAAGTAGAAAAACAGTTTGTGTTCATTTCGTTATCATGTCGTGGAAAAATTCATATAGGTGATTAAGTGGGTTGAGTGCGTGTTTGTGTGGAGGGGTGGAAAGAAGGGGGGGGGGAATAAGGAGGAGGGGGCGAGTTTTTAAACAAAATAATTCCTTAAAAACTTAATGCGGCATGCGATTTTGTAAAGTCTCGAATTTCACGTTAAATCGCGTTGTGATCATTGAACAAAAACTCGAGTAGGTCATTGGGTAACTAGGTAACCTAGTTTTGCACGTGTTCTGTATAGCGTTATATTATGACCAGGATATTGGGGATTGAATGACATGTTTATATTACCATACTCTCGAGTCTTAAATAACAATAAAATATTCCACTGTGAAGTGAAGAACTCAGCCAGTTGAGTGAAATGGGAACCTAAAAGTCAATGGGTGCATTAATGACATGCGGCATCATTTACTTGTTTTATTGATGATATATTGTTTAACGCTCAATCGGTTGTATTTAATTAATAAAACACAAACTAGTGAGATACTCGACGTAAATGATGACGTGGAGTAGATCAGGAGTGTATGCTTTATTGAGGTTAAAAATCGTACTCAAGGATAGGCCGTTTTAACTTTGATGACTACTTTACATTCCCGGTGTTTTTAATGGTACAAAACCGGATAGAAACACCGTAAACCCATGATAAGGAATCCGCATTGACGGAAAACTTCATTTTGTCTTCAGGCTGAAATGTGGCCACGATACCCCGGTGCCCTTGGTAGTCCTCGAATGTCCTGAGCACACCATCTCGGACGACAAACGATCCATTCTGTTTTCAGATTATAAATGTTGTCCGCGTTGAATAGAAATTTAACAGTTTAAGTATGAGCTTTTAGTTCAGCACATACTGTATTCTCTTAATTTTTAACTGTGGATTTTGAAGCCATATAAAATTCACTAGGATTATTTAGGTGTGCGGAATAGTGTGCATACGGGCGTAAATAGGCTCACGGCGAACGACATGATGCATATTAATACATCCATTTCGTCTGAGCACAGTGATGAAGTCACAATAATGGAAATTTCGCGAGGTTAAGCTGATTGAACCCTGGGAGGGGAGGAGGGGGCGGGATATTAAACGAGTTAAGTTGTGCAACCCCCTTCGCCATGGCGCGGATTCTCTCTCGTATGAAAACATCCGCCATCATATTGACAAAAGTGCAACAAAAACAAATGTTGTAATATAATCTTTTCTGGCGACCAGCCTTAATTTGTTTTGTTTGTTTGTTTGATCGATTTGGGTTTAACGTCTCACTCAGGGGTATTTCATAATGTCGACGGATTGTCCATTTCATAATATTCCTTGCTTAAATATGGTGGGAAAACGGGTGATACCTCGTCAATCGGATCCACGCCGTGTGCCTCACTAATATGCCTGAGGTAGCAAACGGACTCGAACCCGTGAGCGGTACATCGATGTATGATTCGTAGATGAACATGCTTAACACCGCTTCACCACGACTGACCCTGATGCATTATTTCGATCTTGACTAATTATAATTAACAAAAACACCACACAACTCGATGGCCATTTCGTGACACGGTCTATGATAATTGTATTTAAGACAACTTGAAGGACTCCTTGGCGTTGACATGAAACTTTTATATATTTTTAATAAATGAAGAGAGACAAATGTGCTTGTCTCTACCGGGATTCGAACCCGGAACCTTTGGGGCACACTTGATATATATATATATAAACAGTTACAAATTAGAACAAGGGCTAGAATCAGCTCCCAGAAGAAAATAACACAATCGCCCTGTAACAGTGTCAGGCAGGTCCTCAAAATGTATGAAGGCGAGATGCAAACTAGATGCTTACATAGCAGATACGGCCTCCTTTGTTGGGAAACAAACTAGAAATGGTATTATTGGTTGACAGTTTGAATTGTGATTCAGAAAATGTGGTATAACTGGTAAGAAGTGTCAGAAGCAATATGTTGGTGAAACAAAAAATTCCCCTCGGCTTAGAGCCAACAATTATTTGAGCTCCTTTAGATCCAACCTCATATCCCCAATAGCTGAACATTTCGCCCTCCCTGATCGGTCGCTTGAAGATCATTTTGAAGATCATTTTGAAATCATGCCGATTGAAAAAAACACAAATTCTTCCCCCTGAAAAAGAAACCAAACAGATGCGCTATGAGAGGCTTATTGGATTCAATATTTTCAAACATTGTATCCACTGGGTTTCGATTAAGAACCAGGTAACGGGTCTAAAAAGAAATAATTCCTTTTATTTCCCAATATGACCAACCAAATATCCAGTTTGCTAGTCTCCTTTTACAGGAATATCAAAATCTTGTACCTAAAATGTCTTCTCTCTCACAAAGTCCCATTTTAGCATACAAGAGAGACAAAACTTGTAAAGAATCTACTGGTTAAGGCGAAACTTCCCTGTGTATCAAACAGGTTGTAACTCATTCTCTTTAACTGACATATTCATTCATGTATCTCTGAAATACTTATTTGTGTGCTGATTTATTCATAACCCATGCTACATATCTTGTTAGCTACATTTTTAACAATATTTTATGAAGCATATATATGATCACTATCTTCTCTCGAGATGTTCATAGCTTACCCATAACATAACTCACGATTAAGGTTTATTTAGAAACTTGTCTCTGGGAGTTATCGAGAATTATATAGCCACGTCCCTGGTTAAATGTGTTTGTTGAGTTCGAGGTTTCTGTATTATTCTCTCTTACGTGCAGCCCAATTAAGACGTCAGAAAATAGGACAGTATTTGGGGCCTATATAGATATGTCCCTCGTTTCATGTGTTAAGTGAGTGTTGATATTTATGCAGTATTCTCTTTCACATATAGTAAGGCGAGAAAGTAGAACAGCAGACTTGAAAACATGTCCTATTTTCCTACACGGTCAAAATATAGGACACACTATGGTCGCGCGGTAGTAGACAGAGTAAATATCAAATCACTCCAGAAGAATCTCCTTAAGAACTGTACGGTGAATCAATCAGTCGTCGACGGAACATCCTTACGGTTAGAAGTTGATCGAGAATCACTCGTGGGAAGCTGACTTAAACACTTTCTGCTTTGGTAAGTTTTGTTTTGTCATTTGATTTGTTTTATTGGGGTTAGCAACTAGCGTACTCAAGGGTATTTGTTACGTTACCGACGTGCTCAAACGACAAACACTGGACAAAAACACTTTGCCAATTGCGACAGAAAAGGGTAGACGTGGAGTGAAGTGGAAACACAAATATGGAAGCCGGATGCGGCCACTCGTGCTTTCGTAGTTTTCTCTATCAAAAATAAGGACAAAAGGGTAAAACCACGAAACAACGAAGCGAAACTGCGAGATTAGAAAAGTCGAAACCACGAAACTGCGAGGCAAAACTACGAAA
>JAVFBW010131684.1:0-13731 GCA_034783835.1 Mopalia ciliata
GTGAAGTGGACAATCCGTCGTCATATAAGTGAAATACCCTTGAGTATGACGTTAAACACCAATCAAACAAACAAACCAAATGGGTGAAGTGGACAATCCGTCATCATATAAGTGAAATACCCTTGAGTATGACGTTAAACACCAATCAATCAAACAAACAAACAAACAAATCTAGCAGAGAAGCAACACCAAGCACATTCAGTGAGGCATCTTTTGTTTACACCTCATGATGTTTTGTTGCCACGGCCTCTAGGTTAATTTCCTTCATCTGGCGGCACACTGAAACTAGTTAAACAAACTGTTGGCAGAGTAAAATACAGATTAAACACATAATAGTTTAGATCTGTTCAATTAGCATAGATCCTTCAGTATGTTTGTGATACATCTGTCCTGACTGAAAATTTCACGTTTTTTCTCAGATTGCTCAAATTATAATGCCGCGATTGTTTTATTTTAATGCGTGATCTGATTAGCAAGTTACAAGGCTTCCTGTTGGTTTTCCATCGTAATAAGGCTAGGCGCAGTGTTTAGTGGGCAATCTGTCATCATATAAGTGAAATACCATTGAGTATGACGTTTAACACCAAACAAACTGAGGGTCCCCTATAATCGGCCAGATATTTTCTATGTAATCGGAGGTTCTTGTATAATTATTAAATATTTGAAAGGATTGATTGGTTTACGCTTATATATATTTTGCTAGGTGATCCAACAGCCACACAATTAAAACATTACGTGAAGCAAAGTGTTTCGTTGGGTTTGGTTCCAATATTATCGTCCCTTCACTGGTTGGTGAAGACCGCATATCCATGTTACATGTATGAACATCCTGCCTTAAGACAGAAGACTATAGGTTAAGGGAACCGTGAAAGCTACATTATTCTACTTAACCTGTACAAGTGTGAATATCCATATCGATTCATCTGCCAGTATCCCTTAACAACCAACTCACATGTAATGTAATGTTTAATTTAGCAATAAAAATCGTTTTTGAATAGTGAAAAATCTAACGCACTTGATTTGTCAGAAGCTTGATGACCTATACGTGCAGGGGAATGTCATTGTATAAAGTCCATGTGGCTATGTCACAACTACATGTTATGGTAACAAAATCTTAATTGCATGAATCGAAAGTTAACTATTTGTTATAATTGAACACAATTTGCTTTAATCATTATCACAAATGACTACAACAGACCATAAACTTAAAAAGGGACACCTGCTAAGGTTACATGTATATGTACCAGGTACAATTTACATTTATTTTTTTCCAAGAACTGCGGCTTATAATATTATGGGTGCAGCCAAACCATATCAATAGTCCCATCATTATATCACATTAAAGTATTTTCTAAAATCTATAGGGGTTAAATTATAGAGATATTGGTTAATATTTCTGAAATTCCAGAAAATCTCCTCTGGATAGATGTGATACTCACATACATGTACAGTGTTGTGATCTATGGATTTTGTTTGAAAGTAAATAATAATTGTAATATATACGCATCCACATGTGATCTGACTGTGAATTCTTTATAATAGGGTGTATTTAATAGAATAATTATGCTATCAAAATGGTGATGTGATAATACATGTACATGCTCTGGGAGCATAATTCTGTGGTTGTAAATGCTATCATTCAAATGTGAATAAAGTTGAACTTGATTCCTAACTGCAAATTTTTTCTCCATTGATTTGGTCATTTTACAGGTGTTCTTTATACTCAAGGTTTTTCACTTATATGGGGACATTATCCTCTTTTATTGATGGTTTATTTATAAATGCTGTGGAAAACTAAAAACGTTGTAGTTTCAGTTATATGATGGTCTTCAATCAATTGAGTGGAGAAAATCACCCTTGTGAACTTCTTGCGATTTATGCCGTACTTCCGGTTATTTCACTCAAGATGTGCCAGCCCATCAGGTCTTATCTCTTCATATCAAAAAAGAACAACTGATGTAAGTACATTGGTGGTGTATAACCCAGGAAGGAATTAAATAAATTAGTATTGGGCTAAATAAGTGAACTAGTAATATTTGTATAATACACATCCTCCTGTAAAATAACCTCTTTTCATAGGGTTTAAACAGAGGCTTCTTCTATAAATAAGTGGAGTGAAACAACCCTGAATTCAAGGTAAACCAAATACAATAATTGGGCAAAACTCAAGAGGTGCAAGATACGCCGGCTGCAAGTTGTTGTTTTGGCACCACCAATAAGGCAGAAAGTTGTTGTTTTTTATCTCCAAAGAGGCAGGAACACAAATATTAATTGGGGAGACCAAAATTGCATAAAAATATACTTTATTATTTTTCTATTTTCTCGTAAAATGATCTTGTACCATATATACATATCAAATGTAAAATATATAAAATTATTTTCATTGAAACATAGTTGTAAATGGAATGGTTTTACAAAATGTACAGATCCAGGAAATTATATTCTATACAAACAATTATCTCAGGTTTGAAATGAAACTTGAAGAATTTTGTTTCATATAATGCCAGATTAAGCATATATATATGTACTCCATCAATTTGTAAACAAGATAAAATAGAAGCCACCTTGAAGAATTCCATAGTTTATAAGAAAATAAAAGTTTAAAAATTTGATAGATGAAATGGTTACAAAATATTTGCAAAATTTACATAGGCACTGAATGGTACCTAATATGTATATTAATAAAGTTCAAAACGACAAAAAACTAAAATTATAGTACAAATTAGACAGATACAAAATGATGTTTTACATATATATATATATATATATATACAAAGAATTTAAAGTCAATTTAAATATTTACAAAATCATCATATCTTTAAGGCAAAATATTGTAGAATAAATGGCTAAAAATAGTGAATTGATGTCAACAATGTTACGAATTTAAATCACACTATAGCATATCGAATATTTGACATGATTTGGTCAGTAGAAGTTAATAAAATGACGTTGATTGTATAATTAATGTACAAAATTTGCATAAAAATAAAATTAATGGAGATAGAGAGTGATATGTTATGTAGAGGTCTTTACGATATCAGTAAATATCAGCTGTTTATTAGAACTATCAGCTCTGTGGACATTATCAAGGTTACCAGTACTTTCGTTGTTTTGGGAGAAAACTTCTTTAGTTTGAACAGATTCCACTTTTGCAGGTTGAAACCTGTCCGAGAATGGAACCCAGGACCCTCATAGTTAGGCACCAAATCGCCGGCAGTAAATGCAGGTCACCTAGACCACTCAGCCACCTGGCCTTCTACAAAAAAGTTAGTCAGCTGGAGTCTAGATAGTGGACATTCACTAACCCTCTGATAGGTGAGTGACACAGCTCCCAAAGCTGATAGCTGCACAATTTTCTGAACTGGAATCTGTTCAACCTAAGAAAGTGTTATCCCAAAATAATGAAAATACTGTTGATCTTCACTTTCTAAAAAAGACACAAAAAATATTCATTATCAAGGCTACTCAATTTGAATTGCTAAAATAAAGTGATACACAAAAAAACCCATAAGTATACAAGAAAGTAGTGTAATTATGGAAACGTGATAAACAGTTATACCTGTAGTCCTTGTTCAACATTTAATTTGTGATTCTTAGACGATGAAAAAAACTGTACAATCCTTTATTGTTGTAGAGCATACACAAAACTGTTGCACACAAAATATCACAAGCATTAAATGATATAAAATGGCAATTTTTTGGAAACAATTTTTACGATATTTGTTTTCGTGGTCAATGTTTCGGGGGTTTTATTTTTTGTTTCTGAGATTGCTACATTTCGCATCAGTAAAACAACTGGATATACTTAATAACAAAAATTATGAAGACTATTTTGTTTGAAGGTGCGTTTGTTAAATGTTTGCAAAGGTTTTAAAGCCTCTGACACAATAAACAATTTGGACAGAAAAATGACACAGTCTGTGTAAAGTATATACAATAACAAACAAACTGAATAATGTTTTCAATGGGTTGCTAAACTAATCTCCAGTGTGACTGAAGGTGACAGGTGTGACACACGTAAGCCAGTCAGACCTTTAGCTCCATCGAGCTGCATTACCTTTGAAATAACTATCTCATATTTAGAACAATCACTTTATTACGTATATCGAATTCTGGAAGCTATTGCCTAGACAGGAATTTACCTACAGCCATTCAGTCTGTAGGCCGCTATGTTTAAGTTTATCCAAGGTACATTAAAACTAAAACATTTTACAAGTCGTAATAGTATAATAAGCATAATTTTGACATTACGTTCCAATGATAATAAAGAGAATGGCCACCTTCTGCTTCCTATTGACATCTGCATATTTTTTAAACTTCTTTGATTCAGATTTTGGATATCTAGCACCCAAATGATACATTACATACTATGTTTGTCATGAAAGAATGATGAATTAACATGCACACAATTTATTATGAATATGCGTTAAGAGTGGAGTAGCTATCCATTACGAAGCAAGTAAATCCTTGATAAAAATGCTAGGATTAACCCTAACACTGTACAACTACTTGTAATAATGGCTGCTGCGTTGAAGGTCGGACAGTATGGGCACTGGAACGATGCACAAGAATAACACAGGTTCAAGTTGTTCAACGTGTATGTCATGTACATAGTCGTATTATGTAAACCTGTGAAAAAAGAAAATAAAATATAGTTATTTTATAATGAGGCAAAAACAACTTATTTTTTTGTTTAATTTAGATCCTCCAAATGGAAGATTAAAGTGTGAGTTTTCATCAAATACATGTATTTATGACGCAGATTGGTTTGTTTGTGTTAATTGGGGTGTAACGCTGTACTCAAGGGTATTTTACTTATATGACGACAGATTGTCCACTTCACACTGTTCCTTGCCTTATTCAATGGAAAACCGAGAAGAAACCTCGGGGCCCTGATGCACATACGGGTTTATTATGATATTCAAGTGCATAGCGTATATAGTAGACTTCTGACTCTCCTCATTATATAAGGTGAAAACCGTGAGGAAACGCTGTACAAGCTACCCCCACTATTACGTTGACAGAGGGACTCAAATGCTCTTGGGACGAGTCATGATTGATTGATTGGGTTAAACATTGTACTCAAGGGTATTTCACTTATAGGATATGCCAACCCAAAGGGTGAAGGAAACCACCCTCCACACCACTGGCAACAAATAAAGATAAGATGAAAAAAAACAGAACAACTACAGGATGTGATACAGACACCACAAACAGATCAGCTTCCTGTTCCCCTTTAGCTCTGAGAGCACCAGGGCAACAAGAAGCTCCCCCCAACCATCCGGACCAGTCATATGAGAGTGATTTTCAAAACCCCTAGTCCACTTTCCCACCATGCTTAAAGTCAATAGACAGATTATAGCTGTTCAGCCTAGAAATGCTGTGAGGGTCCAGCAACTGTACAAACCCTAGGAAAGACATGATGACTGATATGGATTTTCAACTTCTGGATATAATTGGGTAGCGACGTTTTGATCTCGATGCTAAGATCGTTTTCAAGCAATGGTTACAATCTCAACAAATATACTTTAAATAATAAAAAAAACAAAACAAAAAAACCAACAAAAAAAACAAAAAAACAAACCCTACCAAATGTTGATAGATTAATATCCACACTCACTGTATATACCCTTGTATAACCTCCTTTTTACACCATCAATCAGTGGAAATTTCATCCATCTTTTTTACTTGTTGTGGCAATATTTTAGCATGAAATCGAACCGTGACAAATTTATGTTTGCTGACGAATAATGCTCTTTAACTGAAAAATTCATATGTGCCTCTCAGACACAATCTCCAAGTCTTTCAAATAGTTTTATCAAGGACGAATTTGAGATGCTTTAGGGTATACAGGTACTTTGTAAGGAAAGGTGGTCTAAAGGTATTCCAGTGAGGGACTTCAATTTATATGATCCAACAATGAAAACCATGCTGAACAAGAAAGTGAAACAAACTGTAAGTGCAATGTGATTTTGTATTGATTCTATATCATTAAACCTTACCTGGTTCATAATAGTCATAGACTCGGATCCTATGTTGAAGAGTTCCATTTGCTACTGGGTACCATCGCTCTGCCACAAATTTCACACACGTACTACTCTGGTCCAACTACAACAACAACGAATCAACTCATAATCATGTATGACCGAAGTTCATATTAAGTTGCTGTGGAAACCATTTACGTTGAAAAATTACAAAAGTTACAATTTTCAACAGCCTGAATAGTATTTGAGATCTAGCAATGACAAAATATAAGTCTCGTACATTACTTAGGAAAAAAAGCATTTTTAGACCCCATGAAAAGCACAAAAAATGGTCAGATCAATAATAGGGATATTTCACCTATATGACCTGCAATGTTTGTTGTTGTTTTGGCGTAACACCTGAATAACCTGACCAGGTTATAAATCTCGGGTCAGCTCCAGCTCAAACCTGTTATTGATACATTAAAGATTGATCATTAGTCAGACACTGCAGCTAATGAACCACATCACCCTAACTGAATTAACAAAGAGGTCAGCTTTTTGCTGCACCCTAACCCTATGAGAGCACAAGAACAGGAAGCTCGCCACACAAGTTGATAGAATTTGGGAAAAAACCTGGAAATGCCTTAAAAATGAGGAGCTTTTCTCAAACTTCAACTGAAGATGAATATCACCAAGGTTATAAACGAGAAGCATTTTTCACAAAAGAGGAAACTCAGGATAAGATACAAAAGCGGAAAACACAAGATAATGTGCAGAAATTTTTAATTTAAGAGCGCACAAATTGTCATTTGAATTTCTGTAATATTCAACTCACGTAATCAAAATAGAAGACTACTTTTCTGTAGTAAGATTCAGCTCGTCTCAAGTTAGGAATACTCCCATATTGAACATAAGACCTAAGTGTGTCATTCATGACGACAAATCCAGTGGGTGTGTCAATTTCCAGGACAGCCATGCCTGAACGAAGGCTCTTCTCCACATACAACCATCTGCAATACAATTACCATAGATTTGTGAGCAATTATTTAACAGTTATTGTTTAGTATTTCTATCAAATTATTGATCAAGTGATTGACTTATGCATTCTTAAACATAATCGATTCTACTTCCCGCCTCAACTCATAGTTTGTTTGATTGGGGTTTAACATCGTACTCAAGGATATTTCACTTATATGATGACGTGCCAGCCCAATGGGTAAAGGAAACCACCCTTAATGCTACTGGCAACAAAGAGAGGATAGTCACAGGGCACATATACATCTACAAATAACCCATACACAAATCAGCTTCATATTCATCCTGATCTCAAGGCGGACTAGAGAGCTGGAGTTATTTCAGATTTTTGACTGATTTATCATTAAGACAATATTTGTTATGAAAAGTTTCTGTATTTCTTATGTTGTTGTAATTACCTGGCACAAGCTGATAACTCTAAGCGTGAAGCATTTCTTCCAGAAAACTGTTGTCTTTGTACCGACAGATCAAAGGATTTCAATGGAACCGGCTTCAAATACTTCTCATATTCCACATTTAAGGTTGTGCTCACCTGAGGGAAAGACATCAATTAAACCATTAAATCGATCATTTCAATTGTTTGCTTGTTTACATGGAGTTTAACATCATACTCAATGGTATTTCACTAATATAACGACGGATTGTCCATTTCACACACAGTAGCTTGCTTAAATACGGTGAAAAACTGGTAGTGAAAATCATAAAAACAACCTCTGCAATCGTCTATGCCTCATCATGTGACTCATATACTTGATGGTCCAGAGGAACATAAACTTGTGAATTGTACATCTTAGAAGGATAATTGAACAAACACACTAACCAGTAAGCCCCAGCAGCATGGGTAATAATTTTAATTAAATCAGCTTAATGGATTGATATACAAATCAATCAGTGATGAATTTTACTGTCAGAATTTCATTCAAGTCACGAATTTTGAGATTCCATTTAACCCTTAAATGTCAGCTTTGTAGTAAAAACAAAATCTTTAAAAATAAATTAATATTTAGGTTCACTTTAAAAAAAAAATCTTGTTCAAATCCCCCGGCGATTGCTAGATGGCATATACCTGATGACAATAGACAGGCTCAATCCCATGAATGGTACATCAAAGTAGGATTAGTAAGTACACACTAACCCCCCAACCCACAGCTTAGGCCAAAAATTGAGATTTTAAACATGGGCTGCTTAATGAATGATTCTTTTAGTCTTTTAGAAAGTGAATATACACAGGATTTTCATTATTTTGGGAAAACGCTTTCTTAGCTAAAACAGATTCTAGTTCAGACAAATTGTCAGGTTGAAACCCGTCTGGGAATCAAATCCATTCATGACCATTGCCCTACATTGCCATTAAGTGGAACAGTTTTTTCTACAAAGTTTGTTTGATTGGTGTTTAACGTCATTCTCAAGGTTTTCTTGCCAGCCCAATGGGTGAAGGTAACTCTGGCCTCTAAACCCCCGGCAACAAACAAAGACAGGACGCAATACAGACGCCACAAACAGATCAACTTCCTGTTCCCTTTTAGCTATCAGAGTACCAGGGCAACATGAAGCTCCCTCAAACCGCCCCCCTTTCTACAAAGGGACTTCACTCTGCCATCATAAAGACATAACTGATAACTGGTTAATTGACTATAATTAGGTGATATTACCTGTAACATTGCTCTGCCGGCCCCCTCTGAAGTGACCTGTACTAGCCCCCAAGCTGAAGGCAACTGTAACAAATAACAAACAGTTATCAAACAGTTATGACTTCTTGGTTAATGACAGACATTTTTTGGTCACACTTACACCATTTTAAACAACATATAGACCAGACTTGGTGAGAATTCCTCAACCTTTTACTTATAATACCATATTTTTTTTTTAAACACAAAGAATGAAGATGACAGGTCGACATTAAACTCTATTAATTGATTGATTGGTGTTTTATGCCATGCTTAAGTGTATTTCACTTGTCATGGCAATGTATTCAACAATAATTGACACTAGCACAACCAAGGGAGAAGCATTTCCATAATGTTGAAAAGTTAATTTTCCTCCAGTGCTAATTAAACAGAGTGTTGCTACTCTTTGAACAAACTGCCCTTAGCCAGAAGGCTAAATAAATTCTCGTAAACAATAAAGTAAAGAACAAATTTATTTGAAATGAATTAGGACTATTTAATTTTATATGCAGGACTACATACATGTTCAATTATATGTACTATGTGTGTATAAATTTCAAAGCTAAAGACAATTGTCTTACAAGATTGTTTGTTTGTTTGATTTGGGTTTAACGTCGTACTCAAGGGTATTTCATTTATATGACGACAGATTCTCTAATTCACACTGTATCTAGCCGTATTATGGTGGGAAACCGAGAGGAAGCCACCCCGCAATTGCCGGAGCCACAACATGTGACTCGCTCATATACCTGATGGTCGACAATTCTTTTACAGGAAGTGGGAGGGGTCATTATTACTCTTAAAATTACACTAAAACTATAAAGGATACTCACTGGCGACAACTGAAGATGCGTGTAGTTATTACGGGTAAGGACTGCAAACTCTCTCCAGTTAGGGGTTGCCGTGGAGATTATGTTTACCATCATGTCAAACACATTACGATTGGGATCCACTTTGGTGAATGCTATTAAAGCTTCCAAGGCTGCCAGTGTATCCTAGGAGGAAAATAACATGAGATACATACTTAAGAAGATAACCCTGGTTCCCCCCCCCTTCTATCCCATCCAGTATGCTGTTAAACCATTTAAAAAAATCTAATTTTGGTCTCTGACCCTCACACCATGCTTACATTCCCTCTAAAGAAATCTAACGCTAGTCAGTCAAAACATGATCCATTCTACATGTATTTTCTTACTCCTTAAGTTAAGCGACAATGAAGAGCTACTGACAACCATATCAATAAAATCTGACAAGTCTATTGTTATTGTCGCCAGAGCTGTTGATTGATTGTTTGATTGGGGTTTTACGCTGTGCAAAAAGTAATTGTACTCTCATGACAGGGTGCAAGCTCAATGGGTGAAGGAAACCACCATCAACTTAACTTGCAAGAAAACAAGACAAACATGACAAATACAGGACATAATACAGACATATCTGAATAATTTTTGTGTCTAATTTTAAAAACAATTTTAAAAAACAATTTAAAAACAACGAAAATACTGTACAGACATATCTGCTTGTTTTTGTCCTGTAGCTCTGGGAGCACCAGAGCTACAGAAATTTCCATCTGCCCAGGGTGGTCGACTATTTAGCCCTTACCTGTGTGGAAACAAAGCCAGCATTTGTGTTTCTCATGGAGTTGAGCCAGCGCATGATTGAATCCCTCTCATATTTGAGTCCGTTATGACTGATGTGAGCCAGCAAACCATAGGCTGTTGTGTGGACAGCATATGCATCATTCTTGAGCTCATCTCTGGGGAACAAGTATCTCACAGCATTGGCTGTACTGGAGGGATTGGCTGGCACCTTTTCATCAGCCCAGTACATCTCTTCCTCTAAAAGCAAGAAAACCAGATTCACAGCATAAATTCGACGATATTCACTTGTTTCACAATGGACCATTTCTGATTCTGAAGGAGAAGGCCATGGTTCCCAGACAAAAGAAAGCTGGCCCATATGTAGAACTAATTTTACCTTAGAGCAGAAAAAGCAATCAATAGCAATTGGAGATCACCCTAGATGGTATGAAATATAAACACAGCAATGCATTTCCTAACAATTATTTACAATTTATTCATTTCATAGACATTATCATACAGGTCATATTGGGCAGAAATTATGTATTTTACAAATGCAGTTTATTAATAAATTAACATCTCTTGCATTGACTATTAGTGTTGTCATCATAATAAACAGCCTATAAACATTATAGAATATAATATCAACGTTCAATATACACATTGATGGTTTAAAGGGATTGTTTTGTCTCTGAGAGCACCAGGGTAACATCAAGCTCCCTCCAACCGCCCATGATAAGCTTTTTAACTCAGGTTTGTTTGTTTGTTTGGTGTTTAAACATCGTACTCAAGGATATTTCCTTTATATGACGACGGATTGTCCACTTTACAGTGTTCCTTGTCTTTTTGTGGTGGAAAACAAAAAGGAAACCTTGTAAAAACCACACCCACAATTGCAGGAGCCACAACATGTGGCTCCCTCATATACCAGATGGTCGATAGACTCGATCCGATGAACGGTTATTGAACGGTCATTTCACTTGTATGACCACCTGCCAACCCAATGGGTGACAGAAACCACCATCAACACCACTGGCAACAAACAAAGACAAGACGGAACAAATACAGGACAATAACAGGATGCAATACAGACAACAAAACAGATTGGGAGAGCAACCAACATAAATTTATTTGTTTGTTTGTTTGACTAGGGTTTAACGTCGTACTCAAGGGTATTTCATTTATATGATGATGTGCCAGCCCAATGGGTGAAGGAAACCACCCTTGACACCACTGGCAACAAACAAAGACAGGGCAGGACAAATACAGGGTGCAAAACAGACGCCAGGGGTCTGAGAGCACCATGGCAAAATGAAGCTCCCTCCAACTGCCTGCCCAACACAAATTGAAATGTTTGTTTACCCAGTCTGTGCTTAGAGTAGAGAATATCATAAGCAACTCTGCTTTTCTCTTGTGTCAAGGAGAGGGCATATGCCGTAATGGCCATGTGAAATATGTCCTTGTCCGGGTCGATCGACATCACATGATTAGTAAGGAAAGATGCTGCTCTCTGACGAGCAACTTCAATAGCACTCTGCGCATCCTACAACAAAAAAACAAAAATTAATTCAATTTTAAAATTGTAAATCCCTGCAACTAAAAAAAACTGTAGTTCAGATCTTTAAATCCTTGGACATGTATTCATAAAGCTTCTTATAAATGTAAGAAAAATATGGAAAATAAATAGTATAAATTTTCTCAATTCAACAGAATTTCAACAATGATGTAGTGTCAGCATAAATAGATTATTTAGGTTTGTTTGCTTGTTTGTTTGATTTGGGGTTTAACACTGCACTCAAGGGCACTTATATGACGATAGATTGTCTTCTTCACACCGCAATTAGCCTTATTATAATGGGAAACTTGGAGGAAACCTTATAAAAAACCACCCCGGCGATTACTGGAGCCACACCATGTAAATCGCACATATACCTGATGGTCAACAGGCAGACTCGATCCGGTGAACGGTACATAGAAGCAGGTTCAGTTAAGTAAGCAGCATGCTACCAGTAAGCCACGCCCGCGGACTAAATTATTTAGAAGTACAGCAAATAACCTGAACATACCCCTGATGTCCCCGTAATCTTGTGTAAAGCAATGAGGATATAGGCCGTCAATGGGATCGGATCGTTCATCATCTCACCCAACAAGTTGTCAGATTTAACCTTAAAAACACAAATCAATAATTAATAATAAACACAACTGTAAACATTCACAGTCTTAATTATCTGAACAGACTAAAGTTACAACTGAGAAAATTATAAACGATACATTTCATAGGGGATTAATAATTAACTATTGTGAATCACAAACTGCCATAAACCTGATAATACAGTTAGCAAACATACAGCAAAGATGAACTATGTAAGTTGTACTTTCAGTGGACTCATTTGACATTTGTATGATCAATAAATCTCTAACCTGAATGCTAATTTGAGCACTCTTTAGACAAAAAGGTGAGAATTTAATTAAAAATTGAATTTAATCTTCCACACAGCAATGCTACGCTCCACACAAACTGCCCTTAGCAAACTAGGACTATTGGTTGATTTAGTGCTGTTTTGTGCTGTGCTCAAGAGTGTTTTACTTATATGACAGCCATGTATTCAAACAATAATAGCACAAGGAAAAAATGTCAAACGTTTTGATAATGTGGGAAAGTTCTTATTCCTCCTGTGCTAAGTAAAGACAGCCTTATTGACCTTCAAACAAACTGCCCTTAGCCAGAGGGCGCCATGACTATTGGAGATTTCTTTAAAGATGCATTATTACAGTCAAGTGTCAAGCACCCCCATTCGCAAGCATGTTTATTGAATCATTCCAAAATTTCTTTCACTATAAAATAAATCTATATAAAATGTGTGACTATTCCTAAGAGAGAAAGTATTTACCAGTTTCCTATCAAAGACGGGTGCCCCCATGGTCTCGTTGAACGCTCCCGACTCATTCTGCTGGTGACAGACCCACTCTACCATACTGTTGATGAGCTCTAGAGGAATGAATAGATCCTGTTCCCATTCCCCAAACCTAGCCTCACTCAGGATCCTCGCAGCAAAAGCAGTCAGCCTTTAACAAGAAGATGGATTGATTTATTGGTGTTTTACTCCGTGCACTTATAAGATTGTGATATATCCCAACAATATTTGACACTAGCACAAGCAAGATGTGAAGCTCTTCCATAATGGTGGAAAGTTCATTTTCCTCTAGTGATATGTAAAGATAGCATTTGCCACTCTCCAAACAAACTGCACTATCACACCAGAAGCTCTTGAGTTCTACACGACCGCATGTGCGTTTTGGGTCATTTTCACCATATATAATTCATGTGGTTAACAAGGAGTTTTAAAATCAGTTAATTATGGGTTTTTTTTGCTTATTATATATTTTTGTTTGTTTTGTTTGTTTGATTGGTGTTTAACATCATACTCAAGGGAATTTCACTTATATGACAAGGGGGGTGGGGGGGGGGGGGGGGGTTCAATATAA
>JAVFBW010131695.1:0-13731 GCA_034783835.1 Mopalia ciliata
TGATGTATTATCTGTCTGGTATTCATACACATGTCAATCTTTGAAGAACATAAAAAAAACTTCAAACCCTAGATTATCTCAAGTTTGTACACAAAATTACTTTTTTGGAAGCTATTTAAAAAACTTTGAAATTGTATCCGAAAGGCAGAAGATGAATTATTCAGTTAGAAAGCATCAACATTTCTCATAAATTTGTTTAATTACATACTGAAATATTGTCATAATAGGCAAATAAGATTTGTTATAAACGAAATAACAGGTGATTTAGGGTATGTTATCTGTCTTAATTTACCTAATATAGATTGTACATGTATATTTGGGTTTACCACATCACATGTAGGCCAGCTGTGAAGGGGTTTTGCTGACGATTGATTTGCCTACATGTGAAGCTGCATGTTACACTGAAAACATTAACACATACTTACCTAGATAAAATTGTACAAATGGATTCCTTCAGTATTACAACATGCAGGTCGAGTATGTAATAAATGTCACTGGTTGAGTTATGACATCACTGTTATTACATCAATAAACAATATGAGTAACTTATACATGTCAACCGAAACTTTACTTAAATCTCATCCATAATATTTTTACTTTGGAAATTATTTTAAGGACTTAGAAATTTAGCATTTAAGGCAGATGAACCATTTTTTAGTAAGAAAGCATAAGGATTTCTCAGAAAACATAAATTTGTTAGTTTAGATGCTATTATACTTTCACAACCTTAGAAAGGGGAAAAATTATCCACATATTATTAATATGTGGATAATTAAAGGTAATTGACAGTATCTTGAATTTAGTACCGGTACTCCATGTTTATATATTGAAAGTTAGGGTTGAGGGTTGACCTTTGTGATAGTATTGTGGTACCCCAGAACACTATGAAAGTATTGCAATAAAAATGAGACAATTCTTACAGACTTACAGAAGAAGTATGTTGAAACTGTATGTTGCATAGAAAATGTACATGTATGTTGAACTTCATTAAGCATAAGTTCAGTACAGACTTTTAGTATCCGTACGTTTCAATAACCTTACAACATGGTTAATAAATATCAAGTTATAACTTTCTCTACATTTTCTATGGTAAAAATATGCTCCATCTGAAATTAAGGAATAAAAATGAAGGAAACAGGTGATCTATTAAAGTAATCAATAGCTGTTACATCTGAAACTCATACGGGTGGACCGTTAAATCACCATAAATCTATTGATATTTTAATTAATTGAGGCGTAAACCAGTTTCTCAGAATTGTTATCGTTACACCCATGCTATAAGTTAAGCACATAATCCGGTGCATGCTTATTTAATTGATTTAAATTTTATTGCAGTATTTTAAAGTTAACAACTTAATTTTTTTATTGGTCCTCCCTTAAACTTAATGTATCAGAACTACTAGATGTAAAACATTACCCTCCAAGCTATGCTTAAAAAAATAGGGTCAAATTTGTATGTTTGGTCTCTTGATTGTTATGAGCATTGAACCACTCACCTGTGACATTGACCTTACACTTCCCTTTCTTACCTGTTCAAAATAGTGTAAACCATTTAGAGACACTAACTGTTATCAGCAAAGGCAGCCTCGGCACCTGAGGGTTAAAAAGTTAAAAATTAAAAGTTTTTTTTTTTTTGCTAACTCTTCAGATATTTGGTGGTTTTCATTTAACCATTTAACCTCTAGATTTTGATTTATAAAGTAGTAGTTTCTAAATATTTCATTTAAAAAATATGTAGGTAAGGTTATCAAAGATGGAAATTGATAGCAATTAACAATAATAATCGGGCAATAGCCGACCCGTATGTCAAAACCTGACTCGTTATCAACATCACTTGATGCTATGAGAATAGCTAATATCTGGCCAAGCTGTATTGTATGTTAAGTTATCTCCCTTGGTATGAGAACCTTGATATTATAGTCTGACCTGACAATCTCACTTTAAAGTTATGTAATTGTTGCGAGTAAACAACCAGTAAAGTCAAGCTCAGTTTCTTTATTGCACAAATTATTACCCAATAAATCAACTGCTGTATTTTCTATCATTTAATTGTTAGATTATATGCCCATATCTCTTCATTTTGACGACACCATAAATTGTACTACATGTAAATTAACCTACATGTTTGTTTTTGTGGAATAACTGTCACAAGTTTGTTTTATATGAACATGTGTCCTGTCTCTATTATATATGCAGGCCTGTGCTGATATCTTTTCTCGCATAACCTTGAAACATTTGCATTTTTTTCCTGCTATGCATATTTTTTAAATACATTAATATGCATCTGTGAAAAATTTGACAAAATTGCCTTTTGGTCAGTTGTCCCCAAGAGCACAGACCGTAGAACGGCTTGAGGAACAGGTTTGTTTGATAATAAGAGCTTCTCAGAAGAGTACAATGTAGGATATGGGTTACATGTAACTGAATTTAACAGTAAAACAAGCAATACAAATGTATAAAAATACATTTTTTTTATTAGAGTTTATGGGATTATTTATTTTTAATAATATATATACATGTACATTCTGACAGTGGTACCCTTTACCTGTTGACTACATGCAGCATTGGAGGTTCAATAAGGTTTGTCTGTCTGGGTGTTTGTTCATAACTTTCCATGTTGTTCTGCAAGAAAAGTACAAGTAGTTGTAATAAAAGCTGTGGACATTTTGTTTACATGTATCCCTTACCCCAGCATGGATTTGAAATTTGTCACAACTGTAGGAAAGAATATTTGCCTGATGTTGTGTGTTTTTCTTTTGATTTTTAAAAAGAAACAAGTGGAATAGTAGTTTAATTGTGTGATATCCCTGTTTTGGATGTTGACTGTTTATTTGATTTTTGAGGGCTTCAAGACCATATTTAAGAAAATTTTGCTCTTATGATTGCGAAACAAGTGAGTTTCACGATGTGATTCCATCAATAACAGGGGTGGTTTTTATGAGGTTTCCTCCCTGTTTTCCACCATAATTAGGCAAGGAACAATGAAGAGGGCAATCTGTTGTCATTAAAGTGAAATACCCTTGAGTACAACGTTAAAGCCCAATCAAACACTGTTGCTGGTAGGCTCTGAGAGATCTGAGCAACCAGCAGGTTTAAAAAAAAACATCCCTCTGTTCATTGTTAAGTTGTGCATATATTTTATTTGGTATCATTTGGATTTGGTAATTTTTAAAAACTTTCTCAGATTATTTTTTCAACATGTCATCACTCTTCAGCTTGGCAGCTTATCATTGGCACAAAAAAGTTATGTTTTTGTTTTAAATCAAATCATGAAATTTAGCTTTTTTTGCCTGGATTATTTGTTATCACCTGTATTAAAACAATTTTTGATATTCTCTCATCTAAACAAGGGACCTCACCCTAGAATTTGAGTTGTCTTCCATTTTTGTCGTGTGATGTAAAAGTTGTGTTTTTAGATATGGTTTGTATTTAATTAGACCATTGTAGTTTTGTTATTTTCAAATTTTTTAATTTTTTATAAAGTGTAGAAAAAAAATGAAAAATGATTTTTTTTTTTTTATGTGTAAAATAATAGAAGTTGTAGGTTTTACTCATTTTTAGCGTAAAACCAACTATTAAAGCAGAACTTTTAACGTATTTCATTTGGCATTTAATCATAGATATTTGTTATTGTTTATGTAGATTGTTTATGTATTCTAACTTGTCAAATGAGTCCACTTTAATTTGATTAACTTTCAATGTAAAGTTGATGCAACTCCTATGCTTTTAGACTTGAGAAATTGTCAAATATTTGGTTTCTCTCTTTTATCCAGGCGGGTAGACGTATCCAGGATCTATATGATGACATACGGGATGGTCACAACCTGGTCTCTCTCCTGGAAGTCCTCTCACATGAAAATCTGGTTAGTCCAATACTTTTATACAGATACATCGCAGCTCAAAATAAACAATATACTGCATAGTTCAAATTGTAGATAGCAATCCAAATACTCCTTCATAATTTTCCTAGCCTAAATTGTCTTTCAATCATTGCGGCCGTGACTTAGCAGTAGCGAGTCAACTTCGTAAACTGAACCTGTTTTGATTAACCGTTCTCCGGATCGAGTCACCTGTCAACCATCAGGTATATGAGTGAGTCACATATTGTGTGGATGGTTTTTACGAGGTTTCCTCCCAGTTTTCCACCATAATATGGCTGTGTACAGCGTTAAGTGGACAATTCGCCGTCATATACGTGAAATACCCTTGAGTACGACTTTAAACACCAATCAAACAAATCCTAAACTGAACCTGAACAATCGCAGGGGTGGGTTATTTGAGGTTCCCTCTCGGTTTTCCACCGTAAAGATACTGTGTACAGTGCGAAGTGGACAATCCATCGTCATATAAGTGAAATACCCTTGAGTATGACATTAAACACCAATCAAATAAACAAACAAATCAATCATTGAGGTAAAATAGACTCAGGCTGCCTTATGACCTTATCCAGGTCCGGAAAGTTTTCAGGTGACCTCCATGTATTGGTTATGAAGTCCATCTGCGGACTTTAGATTTATGAGTAAGTCCCACCAGGTGGCCGTGTAAATAAGTAAGGCACAGTAATAAGTAGACAATCAGTTGTCATATGAGTGAAGTGCCCTTGATTACGACATTTAACCCCAATCAACAGATGAATGATCTAAATAACCCTTAAATAACCAACAGTGTTAAATCACCATAAAAATGTACCCTCCTTATTTAGGTATTATGTTTAAACATCAATCAGACAAACAAATTTTAAAAAATCAAACTCTAAAGAATCATTGCATGTTTATTTTCTGATTTATGCACAATTATTTAATGGCAAGAACAGATTGAGTTCACATTCAAATTTCAGAAATGATCAAAAGGTGTGTGATCACTCAAGTCTGCCTCTTGCTGTTGTGCCTATAAAAGGGTAGCTTACGCATGCTTTGGACACTACTTTGAGGTTTCTTCATTTTCCAAAACGACCAACAATGGAAATTTGTCAAATTAGTGCAAAAGAGAATCAAAACAAAATAAGGTATAAATTTGGATTTAAATACATGTATTAATGATTATTATTGTGTTTGCATTATTTGTGGGTTTTTTGCAGCCTCGAGAACGGGGTCACATGAGGTTCCACAAATTACAGAATGTACAAATTTCATTGGATTTCCTCCGATATAGAGGGGTAAGAGGTCTTTTTTTGACACTTCCAAAGTGAAAACAAAAATACTGTTTGTTTAATATTACGTCTATGCCTTCAGTCATGTAAGGCCGTGGCTCAGTGGTAGCGAGTGCGCTTCCTGAACTGAACATGCTTTGATTTGCTGTTTACGGGTCGAGTCCTCCTTTCGACCATCAGGTATATGAGCGAGTCACATATTGTGGCTCAGGCAATCGCGGAGGAGGTTTTTACGAGGTTTCCTCTTGGTTTTCCACCGTAATAAGGCTGTGTACAGTGTGAAGTGGAAAATCTGTCGTCATATACATGTAAATGAAATACCCTTGAGTACGACGTTAAACATCAAACAAACAAACAATCGTAACACACATATGGTGGATATTCTATACCATATCATTACTGTATCTATACCATTTACTACTATGTAATAAATAGTCACAATAATCGCCACAGAAATAGTAAGTCACTTAATTAATTTACAATGCGATATGTCATGAACAGTTAACCATACATGAGTTGTCAAATCAGAAAACTTGTTATGCATTTTAAAAACTATATATGTGCTCTGAACACCATTTTTCATAACTGATGATGACACGCTATCTATCCAGAGTCCCCCTGTAAAGATTTAAATTATATGAGTCCCTAACTTACTCACTAACTGGTTGTGTCAAGAGAAATAAACCAATCAACTCATTCACCTGTCTATTTTTCAGATCAAGCTTGTAAATATTCGTGCTGATGAAATAGTGGATGGAAATCCCAAACTAACATTAGGGTTAATATGGACCATAATTCTACATTTCCAGGTAAGTCATTCTTTTATTACCGTGACACTATATTTATCTTCTGTCATTTCTACCTGGATTTTTCTTACATTTTCAGCAGGTAATAATATAACCCAGGTCTAAATTCTCCATGGCATGACATGAATTGGTCAGTCATTTTAGGGGTTGATATCCATATATGTCCTGCATTATTTAAAACCACCAAATGATAAATCTCTGAATGCCCTTATACTAAAGATCTGTTGTAACTCTTACCACCACAAAAGTGAATGTTTTCAAGACACACCCACCAGTCAATGCACATGTTTTCAGGAGCATATATTAAAACAGAAAGGTGTTTTGTGTCCAAAAAATTATGGCATGATGGGATTACAGGTAGATTGCTAGTGAATGGTTATAAGCTTGTGAATTGAAGAGTTAATGAGATAATTACAGACTGTTCAATGAGAGGCCAGGTAGGCTGCTAATTGAGACAGGATATTTATAATTATCATATAAACACAGGATAGGGCTATCAGCAGGTAGGTCAGAATGGAATGCCTTCAGTGTATTGATCCATTTGTGATGCTACTGTCCATCTACATTCCAGTGTTTTAGCAGTACTTGTTCTACGGTCTTGATAGAATCTGTCAGCTGTCAACAATGAAATGTTTATAGGGAGGCGTCTCCTTACATACAGCAATTACATCATTCTTCTTTCCTCCCTTTTTGTATCCTATTGAGTGATAATTGCTTAGCATATGCCTATTTCCTTTGTTCTTTCTCAGTTAGGCAACAACTTTTGTTGCGGCTTGCACCGTAAAGTTGCACAACTGGTCTAATTGCAGCATATTTTATCTTATGTCTTTGTTTTTTGTGTTATTGTACTTTGTTACCATTTACACCAAGGCTGGCTATCTAAACTCATTGGGCTGGCTGACAGTCATATCTTGCACTACCTTTAGTACAAGGTAAAACATCAAAATGAATCTTTCAATATAATATTTTTGGTTGTTTGATTTGGGGTTTAATTCATACTCTAGGATATATCACATATAATATGACAGATTGGAACCACCTTGTTAAATTTAATCTTGTTAAATACGGTGGATAACCAAGTCAAAAACACCCTGATGATCTCAGGCTACCTTATGTACATTAGGTTATATTTCTGGTTAAACAAGGACTAGATACACCCCATGTGATTGTCAATTTTGAGGTCGCACATAGCCACAGGGGCGCGAGACCGTGGCTTAGTGGTTAGTGAGTGCACTTACTAATCTTACTAAGATGTACCATTCACAGGATCAAGTCTGTCTGTTGACCATCATGTATATGAGTGAGTCACATGTGGTGGCTCTGGCAATCGATGGGGTGGTTTTTACGAGGTTTCCTTGGTTGTCCACTGTAATTAGGCAAGGGGCAATCTTCAGTGGATAATCCGTCATATAAATGGAATGCCCTTGAGTAGGAACTTTAATATCGTTGCTGTAACATGCAACCAAAAATAAACCTGATTAGGGCCAATGCTTTACAAGAAGATGGTTTTACTTACCTGTTTATCATGATATTCCAGCAGATGCATACTGTTTGAAAGTGGTTGTGTATTTGTCTTCGAAAGTGGATTTTGGTTAGGCTAACCACTGAGCCTTGGCAGTAGACCTTTCAGTACCTTGTTTATGCATGCTAATCTGTTTGATAATGTCAGAGCTAATTTTGGGGGTTAGTGTGATTTACCAAACGATTACCTGATCTGTCCAGCTATTTTTTAATGCGCAAATCGTTTACCTGTAGTTTCCGCTCAGGTAATGTAGACCGAAGTTCAAAGTTCAATATTTTGGAATGGAATTCGTTTGATTATTCTTTGGCTTCCCCTCCCATATAATATCTTGGGAAGTGGATATATATATAGCTATAGTTGTCTGGGGAGGTGCCAAATACCTGTGTATATGGCAGGAGAATGTTCTATATCAAGGGGAGAGAACATGTGTATACAGCTGTTCATTTCTGTAAGATAGCCAAGGAGAAGAGTCATTATGTAATAGTCCTGAAATTATATCTATATGGAAATCTGTCCGTCTACACAACACAACTTAGGGCGGTTTGAGGGATTTCAAGTGCTGAGACCCTCTTGCTTGCTAAGGAATTGTTGTAAAATACCAACAAATCTTTTCTTCTCCCAATAACATCGAAGGCTGTTACCTGCCTTTATGATTAGTGCGACATAACACCAATAAAACAATCTCCAATGCCCAACGCCCTCGGAGATATTTAAATCTGTATGGATCACCATTTTGATTGTTGATTCCATGGCTTACTGCTATTTTATTGGGAACAAAAAGGAAAGAAAAAAACTAATAACAAAACACTAGATTTGTCTACTAGAAAAGGGAATTTTTTCCTTATTTAATAAACAAATATTATAAAATATACCTACTCCATGAATATGAACTTACAGTATTCTGTGAAAAGTTACTGTAGGCCTAGTTACTTTCACATTACACATGGATTGTTAAAAAAAAAATTTAAATAAATAAAATATAAAAATAACAAAATGGTTACACCTGTTTGTGACTTGTTCATAGGAAAAATATAGGCCTATCATTTTAGTGGGTTTTTTTTTCCCAATATTAAAATCAAGTTCATGTATTGTAGAAGTTTTTTAAAAAAGAACTGCTTTCGTTGTCAACTATGGAACCCAGTAGTTGTTGCCTATGTAGATCCAGGTACCGTCATTATATAGAACATACCTATGTACGTGTTCATGCATTATGATTCTGACAACCATTTTCTAACAGACAATAAATACAGATAAATCATCAGACATTGCAACTCAGGGCCTTAAACTTTGCAAATTAATCACACTGAATAAATAAGTGAACAGGGAAAATTTTACGTAGTCCAATTACGACCAAAATTTGTTGAAAAGGTGTTTTCACAAAGTAACAGAAATTGGACATTAAAAGTTAAGAAATGATGAAATTCATACCTTTTGAATAACGATTGATTGCTATAAATCGATACATGTAACATCATAAGAGCCCTAGCAGGTACAGGACCAAGCTATTCTGTTATGTAAAGGACTCCTTTCTTTTCTTTCCTTTTATTTTTAGAAATTCTTTGAAACGCCGAGGGGCATGATACTAATCACTTATTGACCATTGGCCACAGGGTCTTACAGACAACCCTGCATATTAATGAAAGCACCAATCAATCAACCAATAAACCCAAAGCTCAAAACATGATAGGGCCGCGACTGTGGCCTAGTCGTTAGCTTATCTGCTTTAATCCTTCTTTGCTGTATCATAAACTCCTGTTGACCATCAGGTATATCAGTGAGTCACATGATATTGCTCCAGCAAAAGCGGCATGTTTTTTGCGAGGTTTTTCACGGTTTTCCACCATATTTAAGCTTTAAGCAAGGAAATGTCAAATTTTGACATATAAAGATATACATGTAAACGGAAAGGGTCTAACGGTTAATTCAAGCACGCACCTTTACTGACATGAATGAGTGTGGGGCTCCTTCAACCAATTACATCTCTACAACCCTTCTTACACAGGTTACATTGAGGTCAAGGATCAATTACTCTAATGTTGTAGAGGTCATGACCCAAATTTCCTGTTACTCAACAGCAGGTCCAGTCAATGAGAGGTATAGAATACAGCACACATCTGTTGCTACATCTATAGGTATTCCAACACTCAACCATCTACATCAATTCAGTGGGCTTCAGTTGGCCTAAATTTTTTTTTAACTTTGAAGTTTTTTAACAGATGCAATAAGTCAAAAAAGTCTTTGATTAGATTTCCATACATTGACATGTTTATCTTGTTTTTTTTTATCAATGACAAAAGCAGAATTTTTCTGATTATCATTACCCCTCGTTTTCTTTAAATAAATAAGAAAGCAGAAGAGTTCATTGCTATAGTCTTAAATGGGGTGAATTTGACACTCTTTATGCGATATGCCATCTGATGGCTACATGATGTCTGGAACTTGTTAAGAAGCAGTCTACTAATATAAGTGCCCATCTCTCCCACCCCCAAACGCCCTTTCCCTGGTGTTATGGGCTGACCTTATCAATGAACCAGAACAGTATCCTTCAACACACGTACCCCTTCCATACATACAGACACCATCCAGTCATTCCAATGTACATGTATAAACAATTTCATTATTGAAAAGTACTTTCTATATATCAAATAATATTATGTTGGGTTTTTTTTGGTGAAATTTTACAATGTTTTTTATTATTTTTGCTTCAATTCCATATCTTATTTATTCAACGTTTTCTTGCATTTTTTTGTTTTGAACTAACCCAAAGCAAACAATAAAAATAAGAAAAAGATGTTTTGGTAATTTACTCATATATTACTTACTACATGGACATCTCCCCACCCCTTGTTGTAACCATCACTAGCCGGGGTTATCTGCTCTTGATGGAAGGATAAGTTATAGTAACCATAGCAACGGGACATATTTTAGAGATAGAACGGATAGTATGTCTTGAATCCTTAGGTGTTTGGTTATGTTCATGTTCCTCTTTACATGTTGTGTGCACCTCAATCCTCTTAGGAGAAAGAGAGGGAGGAAGAAACGTTTTCTTCAAGAGCCACTGCTTGTTAGCCACTAAGAGAAACATAAGCTCTTGATTTTTTTGTCCCTGACTTTGGTCCAATACTGTATGCATGTAGGTGTTTATTTGGAAGACAAGAAGAATTTTTGGATTAACTAGGCCCAGGTGGAAGAGGGAAAAGAATAGAGATTATGGATATGTCTATCGTTTGTTGGTGGGTTGTAAAAATCAGTGTTCAACTTCAGAATTAGTCTGGTTATTCTAGCTTAAGATACTGTACCTGTTCAAGTTAGCGTCTTGTCTTACCTGTGAGCTCCTCGTCTGTTAGGATTATGGAGGGCTCTGGAAAACCTGCAATCGCTAAGAAACCTCGTTTAACTTCCAAAGGATCTTTACCTGAGACCCTGGTGCCACAAAGTCACAAAAAATCTCCCTCAAAGAGAGCAAGTTTAGCTGAACCATTAAAGTCTCCCGAGGAATTATATACCCATGAGTTCATGTGTCAGAGAAAGAAAATTCTTAGAAAAAGCGTTGCTGAAATCAAGGTGAGAATGGAAATTATTTTTTAAAAATATTTTTTGTTTTATTCTTTTTTGTCTTGAAGATTGCTTACGTTCAGTTGTCAAGAGAAAAACTTCCAATATTACTAAGTTTGGTTGTATATTTTCCCCTGGTGATGATAAATGTCCACGAAACTAAGGCACAATAGAAAAATGTGCATGCTAACGGTAACCTTGTCAACTCTACCACAAATTTGACAAGCTTTAATTTCAAAATATGATTGTGTTGGTATATGATATAAGCAACTTGAGTTACTGCTCCAGGACAAAGTTTACATCTAGGTCAGATTTACGTTGACTTTTTCTTAACTTTGAATTACACATTTGTCTTTGACTTTCTGACAATCGTTCTTAACAGATCATAGTTTATGAAATATAGTAAACTTTAAAGACATTTTGTAGCTTTACTAGTATTTTTTTTTTTTGTTTGGTGAAAGACATGAGTGTGTAATGAACCGGGTAATGTTTCAACGGAAGATATCTTCTGTGAGCACTCGGTTGCTGTTAGGCTCTGGAGTCGACAGGTTTATTTGGTGGGAACAGGTTAACCCAAGAAGTTGAGAAATACCAGATCTTCAGGGGGAGGATAGGTTGAGGCCTTAAGGCTACTTTGTGCATGTGATTTTCACAGGTACTTTTGGACCCACCATCAAATATACATACTTTAAACTACAGGTACATGTAGCAGTGTTTTAATGGTATCTGGCAACTTTCAGTAAAAAAAGTAGATTTTTGTAAGAAGATGCATGGGAAAGGCAATAGGTGTACATTTGATATCAAGCATCTAGGGCTTGTGGCTTATTGTGTGGTTATTCTAATAAACTTGGAACATTTAAAGGTACACATTTAGAAAAAAGGTATCTTAAGTGTATAAAGCACCTGTTTTGGAGAATTTTTTTAGCTAAAAAACACCTTTGTTATCAGGATTATCTAATGACTGATAAATATTTATTTCTATAGAGATAAATTTTATCTCTTCACCCTCCCTGTACCATATTACTTATATGGTTCGTACTATTTTATATATTGGGGAATAAGTTCAATTCAAGAAAAACATCTTGGGTAATCAGAATTAGGGAATGATTGATAGTTACATGTAGTTATTTATCTATTGGGTAAAACAATTTCTTTAGGTTTTATTCATGCCTCAACTATGTTAATTATATGAGCTTTACAACTCTATTTGTTGATGAATAAATTCAGTTCGAGAACAAATTTGGATAGATAATAAGTCATTTATGACATGTTAATATACAACTTATTTTTAAATTTTACTTGTACGGCAAAAAGTGGTTTGTTTTTTGATAATTGAATGTTCATTATCATATATCTAAACAGGAATGTCATTTTTGGTTAATCATGTACATGTATATGAACAAATTATCCACAAATTCGTTTCTCTGTATTATGTGTTGTTGTTGTATTATACCTGTCTTCTGTATTGTTATGTTTACGAGTTTAACCTTCAGTTCATAGAGAAGTTACATTCCACAAGAGTTTAGGATGTTTCACAGACCAACCTTTCTGAGAGTTGTCTCTGCAAGTAGGCCCCTCTGACAAGGAGAATCCTATACTCTTACTGAACTGAAGTAGACTACCAGCAACATCTGTCTTCAAAGCGGAATCACAAAGTTCTTTAAGGAACTATTTTATTCGTTAGAGATTATATGTTGTAACTAGTCTACCCATTGGGTTGTCATGCCATAAATTGGGGAAATAATCTAAGGACGATGTTAAACCCCTATCAAACAAACAAATTACTACATTTACATAATTAATTTTTTATAGGTTTGCTCAGCTTTATTAAATTTTACAAAAACACAAAATATGAATACAAAATGCCAGTCAAGGTTGTGGACAAGAATAGGTTTTGAAATAATGGATACAATCAAAGTAAATTTCTGGAATAGGCTAACTGAGTGTCAAAGATAAATTATCAGCCCAATTTGAACTATTTGTAATCAGAATTTAGAATCTTTACATCAGTATAAATTCAAGCTATTAAGTTTAAAATAAAATAGATAAAATATTTTTCGTCTATTTTGTTCTCAAAAGCCCATCAAAACTTGACTGATTAAAAATTGGCTATTTAAATTACAAAATTGTAGGTTATTTTCTTAGATAGCTGTTGGGATTATGAATAAAGGTTAGCAGAGAGCTGGGGGGGGGTTTTGTGTTATTTATTTGTAATAATAACTAGGGCCTTCCTGGCCATATAATTCATTTTTTACTCTTTTCATTTTTTTTTTTTGACCAAATGGTAAAGACATTAAAACTCTTTAAACTACTATATGTTTAATTCATTAGGCAACGTTAAACTGTGTAAATAGAAAGCATGTTAGATACTCATGTACTTGTTTCTGAACATGTACAGAGATTAGTCATGGGTAATGTGCATTAAATCTACCCAATTCTCTCTCTCTCCCTCACTTTTTTCTCCCCTGGTCTTATTTTGACAGGTGCTCCCAGAGGATCTGATGCTAGATAGTATATCCTCTTCTGTAATCATCCAGTCGGCATAAAGAAAGTACAGATGATATGGTCTTTCTGGTGTACATGTGTCTTGACATGTTACCTTCACCCCTACACACCAGTCCTTCCCCAATTCTTTAACACAGGAACACTTATTATGGATTAACAACTTCTGGGTTTATTAGGATGACATTTCAGTGTTG